>JAQIWH010005436.1:0-14653 GCA_034695005.1 Cryptops parisi | reverse complement strand
TTATTAAAAAAAACAATTGCGAGTAAAGGGTGATCGATCGAAACTTTACGTACATAGTTAAATAACGTCATTAATTTAACGAGCATTTTGTTTATCTATTGAGAGGGTTGGCTTCAGCTTAGTTTATCAGATGATGGGGGAGAGGAGACTATGCCTATTAGCCTATTAGAGATTTTCATCAGTTTAGGCGTCGTGTGAAATTAGCAAATTAAACTGATCCATTTCCATTTGGTCGCCTAGTCGCTAATGAATTTGTTAATCCTGAATAACTTTTAGTGCTGGAGCTGGCACCAAGTCTTTTCTACGCAAACGTGTAGGGAAAAGAGCTACTGGTAGTTTCCTATTCGCTACTACTCACAGCGTCCATCAATATTGATCCATTGCGGAAACCGTTGGACAAATTCCTTTCTACGGACCAATGGGCCCATTGAGGTCTTTTCGTTTTCAAATAAACTGCAACATGCGTGCTGCTAATTAATTTTGAAGCCTCTGAATAAACAATTGTCGAGTTATAAATGATGGCTTCGAGTGTGCCGTGTCGTCTGTGTACTATAGGCTCTCTCGCCTTGGTTTAGGCAACGATTTTCTGTCAGTCCGAAATCTGTTTAAGCTGATGCCATCTTGTACAATTGCAAATTAGCAAGTTTGATGAGCAAAAGTGAAAAGTGGGTGCCAACTTTTCTGTGTTTAATCTTAACTCACTGACTCGCGCAATGCCTAGTCGTGCAGTTGCCAAGGATTTGTCACACCAAACTTCATTTTCCCTCTATAGTGTTCTAAAATTTTCTATGTTTGAAATTTTATTTTGAAAGAAAATAGAAACATGATGAGAATTTTGTTGGGTAATATTCAGTTATAGCGATAAAAGTGTATGTTCATCTAACGTACTTTGGAAGTGTACGGATTTATTTTGCTGATTGAGAAATGATTGAATACAAATTTAATACATCATTCATTAGTTTCGTCACGTTTTTCTTAATTGTGTATGTGGTCCTTATGTAATGTTTTAAAAAATGGATAGGACACGTTCTAAATTTGTTCCATTATGGAAAAAAATATTTTTGGTAAAATTAGGTTATTTTTCAGGGGTCGCTAACAAGATTTGAAAAATCGTGTGTTAAACATACCTATGCTTCAAACTAATCTTTCACACTATGAAAGCAACCTCTTAATGTCATCTAAAATGTGCCAAATTTTGGGAATAGTACTTTTTTAAACATTGGAATGAGATAGGCTGGCAAGATAGTAAAAAACATTTTTTGTTCTATGTGTTAAACCAATGTTTTCAACTCTGGTAGCGAACTCCAAATTTTATCTTAAATTCACCAAATTTCAGGTATAGTGGGCCTACTTTTTTAAATATTGGAACAAGATAGCTGCTGTCCTGATTCAATATGAATTTTCCCATTATAAGGATCACAACATATACAATAGTATATGCAATACAGCTCATCCTTAATTTATGGGTTTTCTATATGCGATTTTGCTATTATGCAACAAAAAAAATGTAAATAATATTTTTTATTCAAACTGATTTTATTTCTAACATTGGTTTTACGTGGTTGTCATACGTTAGTTGAATATCTGTCACTGGTCGCTCGACTCCAATCGATCTGTTTTGAGTGAAATTTCCTATTAATTTTTAAAACTTTAGAATTAGTTTGACCAGTTTCGTGTGTTACGTTTTGTTTCCTGTTGAAATTCCATTGTAACCTTTCGAAAACTGCTTGACCCGGCTATTAGTAAGAGTTTGAGTCATTCTTCTTTCGACAAACACTTTTTTGAAAAGTCACCTGGAAAATAAGACTAAACTAAACATTAAATCTTGTGTATGAAAATTTGTGGCTCACTTGGTTTAGTTATGTTATTAATGTATTAAATAATACAAATTGTTGTTGAAATACGTAATCAACTATTCTGCATGTTAACGTATGAAACGATTACAGGAGTAAAGTCTTTGAAAACCGATCAACAAGAATAATTAAAAAACTGTTTAACATGTATGTTGAATTGCTTTAATAGTAGGTGTAAATTAGTCAGATCAACTTGGATACCTGAATAGGTTGGTCACATTATTGTATTCATCAAGGCAAAGTTGAATCATTTATGTTGGAATACGTAATCAACTACCATCCGCATAACTTTAATCACACAAAAGTCTTTAAAAGAGCCTTCTTGAAAAATAATTAAAAACTATTTCAACTTGTAGGTGCAGAGTTGCTTTGTTAGTAGGTGTATAATTAGTCAGGTCAAGTCAGGTACTTACTTTGCCTGAATGGGTTTTGAGCTTTATTCTTTACGAGGCTTGAGCCAGTTGAGCCTTCATTGCGAATCGTGTAAGCTTCCTATGTTGAAAGTTAACCATACTTTACCGACAAGAACAGCCCTGTCGCGGCTTTATTATAGAATGTTTTCTACTCGAGGAATAACTACGACTTGGAAAATACTGGGCATGCCATTAAGTTTTGTTGGCGCTTACGCATTGCGGGCTAGTTAAGTTGTGGGTATTAAAAGGCAAGGTGTAGAACAAGTTAGTAGCTGCAGGTGCAAAAGAAGGTGGCATAACGTTATTCATCCAAGTGGGTGGACTTTTATTAACCCTTCTGGAATAAGGAGCAATTAAGTTTTACCTTCAACGAAGCGAAGATGTTATGTCTCTTGTGGTTGCGCATGCCTGTAGGCACACCCGTGCAAATATTGGTAAAGTTTGGAACATAATTTCGACGATATTCCATCGGGACCGGAATTGCAGAAGAAAATTAGCACGTTTTGGACTAGATATTTGCAAAAGTAAGGGTGAGCAAAAAAAAAAGTATTAGTGATTGCGTTTTTCATTTTTTTTTATGAGTCGGAAAGTTAGTAGTTATGTGGTGGTGCTTGGTTGTTGCCTCTAGTGTTTTCTTTACACGCCTCGTGTTATTAGATGTCGCCTCCTCGTTCGAGCTGAGGAAAAAAATGGGTTTTCTTTATATATATAAATAAATATATGATGTTGGAAGAAAAAAACTGCTTAGCTGTGACTGCTCAATGGTCCACTCAAAATGTGTCCCTAAAGAAATAACGTTATATTTTTTCTTCTTCTTGTGTTGGTACCTGCGTATAAGTTTCTATTTAACCTATAAGTCACCTCTGTTGTCTAGACATTAGTTTAACAGTTTAGATAGGCAACAGAGAAATTTTGTTTATATGTTTTATATCGGTAGACTGCATTTTTAATATAATGCAGTCTCCTATAATAATAATAACACCGGTGTATGACAACATGAGAAAAACAAGAGCTTTTATAGGTATCTGGTGACAAATAAAATTTGTACGAATTTTGTAAGTTGTTTTTTTTCTATTTATGAGTTACCCTTGATAATTTGTACAAACTTCATTGCTTGTTTGATACGTTTTATAACTATACAGTACAGATCTAATGGCAACACTAGTTGAATGAACGTATAGTGTTTTGTAGATACTTTAAGTGGTTTTTTCACAAATAATGTAGTTTTAAGACATTTTAAAAATTATATAAACTGTATGTGTACGAGCTAGACATTACCGTATACTTTGTATGTAACAATTTTCCAGCATTAGTGTTTTATCTATAATGTATATTACTTTTAAAGTGTATAGACAAGTATAAAGTTATAGTAGAAGTGGAAAGAACACTGGCAAGTGCACACTCAGACAACCACTATAACACTACAAAATTACATTTACTTGATATCAAAAAAATACAAGCAGTCATCGATTCCAAGTTCCATATCTGAAAAATTCCCTATTTCACGATAAATGTTTGATTTATGCTATGAAGTTCTGCTATTATGCGATTCTGAGCTGTGGTGCCCAAGTGACAACGTTCCTGCAACTGCTGGTTTCTCATAACTTGTAAGTTATGAAACGCGCAAATGCTGCACTTCACGGTGGATGTTCGCCGTAGTTTTTCAATTTTCTGAGAATTAGTAATACGAATGACTCAGATCTGTGGTGTGTATGTATGTGTCCTAAATGATTTGCGTTGTAGCATATTGTCACTAGATGTAGTTGGTTGTGCCATTATTTAATGTTCATTTGCCACAATAATATATTCCTTACCGTGCTATAGCACGGGCTAACTAAGTTTTCACGAAAGTTAACATTTGCATAAATTGAGTAGTAATGGTATATTTTAACAACTTGTGAATATTTCATTGAATCTCGAAAATTTTAATGACAATTTATATTCCGTCAATCGATTTTCGTTTCAAATTCAACACTAAAATAAAAACGTCAGAACCAATAGGCCTACTTTAAGATCATGTTGTTAGTGATATTGTCAAAAAGAACTGTTTCAAAAGCAAAACACAAAAAAAGACAGTGAAATTATATCAGAATGTGACATCAAATATAAATTATGTGTGTAGTATTTTCTAGGATTGTTGAAGTCCAGAGGGAGTTGAGAAGAAGAAAAGTTTCAGACATAAATCGATGTAATATAAGCCATAGAAGCGACAGTTTTTTATTTACTATACTACTATACTTTTTTTTACTGTTTTTTTTCTTTTTCTTTGCCATTCTGTGCATTTTCCTCTTTTTCTTTATCCCTATTTTGTTGTGCATTTCTCAAGTCGTGGAAAGAACTCCACTTAGTGAACTCCCGAGTCCCAAACCATAATTTGGGGGCTAGAAACTGCTCGCAATGCCCTTTGGAGTCGAACAAAACGAGCAACAATTTTCTTCACTATGACAATCATCATTTATATAAAGCAAGATCGCTGTCTGTTTAAATGGAGTGACGTCACGAGCGTCGTTTCCTTTCATCAAAATATCCTGAGTCGGCAGATGCGTGCCGAGATCAATTTGTAAAGCGTAGGAAAATGGAACTTTTTTCTGCTCCTCTTCTTCTTGTTCCTCCTTAAAAAAAAGAGATCAATAATATATATAAAAAAAAACACGGAAAAAGAGTGAGATAGAACGAAAAATGTAGGGGAAAAAAAGGCAGGAAAATAAGTGGAACGTTTTATGGGTGGATGTGTATCGGAAAAGCCTCAAATTGTGTCCGAATATCCCGATAGTTGCCTGCCATCTTTTATTGGTCTCCCCGCTTCCATTGACAAGTTTACTGACACTACCTCCAAAGTGTCAATATTTCTTAGCGCAGTCGTTTTAGAGATGGAGTTACAAGTTCTTTATTTTAGTGTGACCTTTTTCTTTCACGAGTTTTCGATTAGTAGGTTCGATAGCCGGCTTAGATTTATATACTGTAAATATTATATGTCAAAAAAAAAAAAAAAAATTTGGTGACCACAACGTATTGTGCTTCTTAACGTTTTTGTCAGTGATTGTCATAAATGGTCGTTTAGTCTACTTTTATGACGATTTTCGAATCTCGATGACAATAATATGTGACATATCTATTAAAATAAAACCTGCATTTACGTTCGAATCTCAACAGATATGTAATAATAAGTTAATGGTCCAAGTTTTTTGTAGCGTCTGTCTGTTCGTGCGAGCATCACGCAAAACTTACTGGTCTGATTTTCACCATAGTTGGTAACTAACGTAACAGTGTCACACATAAAAATAGGCTTTTGTTCATATTATAATTTTGATCATTGACGATGATTTCGCAAACGTGGAAAACTGATGTCATGAAATATAGAGAGACAATTGACTAATCACGAATGAACACGCGAATTTCTAAGTTTTATCGTATGTGATTGGGTTATTGTATGAATATAAAAAGGATTTTACACGTCAAACTTTTTCAATCAATTTTAACTTTTTTTTGACGTCATACACACGTTTGGGTGGGTTTTCGTGCTTTCAATCTAACAACAAAACACAACAAAAGCACTGAAACGCACCCGGATGTGTGTGTATGACGTCAGAAAAACAATTGGAATCAATGGAATTTGATTGAAAAAGTTTGACGTTCAATGGTAAATGTAAACATGAGCTATACTAGCATGTAGGATTAAATAATACGTACAAAATGTTAATCGTCATAGTATATTTCATATACATTTACATTTAACAATGACCATGTTATAGGAAAATAGATCACATCCGACGAAAATAATTGTTCGTCGATCACGTTTCCCAGTAATTGACGGCTAATCCATATTCGATGATTTACTGTATTTGGCACCTGTTATTCAACTCGAATGTATCTAATTTCATAGATACCTCACTAGATTGCGCTGTACATCATCATCATCATCACCAACAACAGTAACAATGACAATTTATTGATTATTTTAAAATCCTATCTCAATCTAATCTCGGAGCATTAAACTTGTTACCCGAAGGTTCAACAAACGATTCGATATTACGTAACACTACTACAGAGATTAGATTTAATAAAAACGGAGTGTTAAATTTTTTATTTTTTTATTTTTTTTGAGGAAGATTAGATGTCATGAAAATGCTCATCGATTTTATTTAAGCAAATGATGCCGGGAATTAAGTAAATTTGTATCGCGTTACCAGTAAGTTGTTATAATAACTACTCGTTTGGGTTGTAAGTAGATTTCCTAAAACCGCATGACCTCCATTAAAAAGTTCATAATTCTGCGCGTTGGGAGTTAACGAGCGCCACTAAAATGATAATCAATTCCGAAGGGAGAGGACCGAAACTGAGGCATATTATGAAGAAAAAAATAGCTTTAAGCAGCTCAAAGTCGTATCAATTGCAAATGAAACCTCTCCGCCTAAGCATATTGGCGATAAATTTCTCCATTCAACCAAGACACAACATGGTCTCTCATGGCGAGCGACGGAGATTTTTCTTTTGGCTAGGTTTTTTTTCATTCTTTCTTTTTCTACTTTTGTTGGCTTTTAGTATGGTATAAAAAGACGAGAACCGATACCCTCCCCACCCCGACCGCCATTATTTTTCCTTCGTCCATAAAACATTGTATCAATGGCAGATGACTCACGCGGGAGAAAACGAAGAGAATAGGGAATTTGAATTAAAACGACAACCCTCCATTCTTCACAGCCACACCCACGCCAAACACAATGCCCTATTTCTTTCGTTTTTCTCTCTCTCTCCGTTTTCTAGCCTCTCTTGCCTTTACCCCCTCACTTTCCCTCTTTTTTCTTTCTTCCTCTTTCGTTGTCGACCCGAGTCGAACCAACAGCCATCTGTATTCTTATCTCTGATTAAAAGCGACTTGATGTTTTCATTGGAATTTCTAATCCAGAAAACCTTTTTCCTATTTATGAAGGCTCGACGTTTTCTGAGGGTTTCTCATTTTTGTTCAACGAAATGGTCTAGTACCTCCTTTGCCAACTTAATTTTTTGTATACAAGTTATACGCTCGGAATCCCAAGTAGGCTACTTGTCACACAACGGGTTTTTATTCACCAAAATCTACTACACATGTGAGTATTAAAGATGGTGAGCTTTGTACAAAAGTGCTAGATTTCTATAGTTTTGGAGTGTTGCTAATTTTATATTCAGCAATGAAACCATATTTATGAGGTTTGCAGAGATCACGTGTTTAAACCAGGAAAGCGTAAGAGATAAGCTAAGAAGCAACATCGTTATTTTTATAGATAACCACAATTGAAGGGCTCGGGGCAGTAACTGGTCAGCTTCACATTTTGCTAAAAATCATTTTTTCAATGGATATAATTGTTTCGAAGTTCTGCGTCGTTTGGTGCAATTAACAGTCCAATTTAATGCTCAAAAACTGAGATATTATCGTAGATGGCGCTGTGAAAGTCACTGTTGGGTGTATTTGGAATAGGTTACCATATAGATTAAGGAAACTACCTACCGTTTGTACCAATAACTTATGTCAACAACAATGTAATCATTTCAAGATTAGGCTTAAACCTCACATTTTGTTTGATATGTAAACATGTTTTTGTTATATATTTACCCGTTTGGGTGTCAAATTGAAAATAAATGAATAAATAAGTATAAGCCAAGATAGCTTCACAATTCTTTATTATTTGTTGTGTACTGATTTTAGAACAAACAACAGACTTCTCCATTTCACAGTTTTTGTTATTGTGAAAATAAAATATATTACCATACTAGTAAAGTATTTTTGGCTAAATTAACAATGTGATTTGTGCATATCTAAACGATTCATTTTAAACATTTTGCATATTTTACTGTTCAAAACAGTTTTTATGTCAATACTCTAAATTTTTTAAAAGTGGAGCTGACCATTTGCTGCGACGAGCCCTTCAATTACAGGGGTGTTTCTGTCAATTGTGGACTACTACAGAATCGCGTAATAGAGAAATTTGGTAGTTTTTAACGATTATTTGAAAAACTAGTTGTTGTATAAGAACGAAATCTCATATACGGAACTTGCATAAATCGAGGACTTCTTACTAGCTTTCAATTGATGACGTCAAACGAAGAAAGCTAAGAGAGTGTTTCTATTTTATAAAATTTTAGTTAACTTATTTGGCATTTCTATAATAAATTAACGTCAAACTTCAATTGGATTTAAATGATCAAAAGTTCCGTTTTCTTGACAAGCGAAATATCCTATCTTCACGATAATAATAAAAAATGCGATACTCTAAAACTGGACATTGCCTTCTAGCATTACCATTAGTTTCAATGACATTCCAATGAATAAACATTCAACCTCAGTTCAGTACTCCGTGTAAACTCAAATTCTGAGTTCTTATTCAGAACTATTCTGCGAACAGGTCAACAAGTTTATTTTTCATTTGCAAAATAAACTTCTAGTCTACTTCTAGTCTTGGCTGTTGTTTCCTGTTAGACTCGATGATTCTTTTTGAAGATCAAAGTTAGTTATTTGGTGAAATTGGTGGAATACGTCCGGGTGGATACCTTGAGGATAAAAGGATTTATTGTTGGTTCATTTCAGTAAGCTTTCAGTTTTCATGTTCATTATATCCAAAGGAGGATGCATCACTAAGTTATCTTATGATGAAGGCAATTTTATTTGAAATGTTCTTGATAGTGATGATGATGATGATGATGATGATGATGACAATAGAGGTTGATTCGCTGAGAAGTCTGGCGTACGCTATCATTTAGTAGTCAAACCAATGTAAACAAAAACTCGTTCATTTTTTTACATTCAGGTTGGCTGTTTTCTCTCTCTTTTGGCAATACGGTGAGATTTATATATCAAGAAAATATTTTCGGAAAAACATTTAAAAAGAGATCAGTGCCCTTTGGAAAATGCAGCTCGCTTTTCTTGGTCATCGATTTTTCGAGTTGAAGAACAGCAGACCTAACCCCTCATGTAAACCCGAGCAACAATTTTCTTTTCCTTTTTAATCTTTTTTTTTTACTTATTTTTACGTCTTTGCTGGGTAAATTGAAATTTATGAGACAATTAAGGAAAAATCGCAAATCGCCATGTCTCGAGTGAAAAATCGCTACCGTCTACGTAGACCTACACTCACACGTGAATTCTTTAACTTGTATGAATTTTGTGAAACAGGGATCATAAAACGATAATCCTTGACCCATGAAATGTAATACTATCTTAACTCTTCTTCATAAAACTATTTCGACCATTCCTTTTTGACACCAAGTTTTGAATTGCAGATTGATGTGGAACATTTCGTGTAGATTTATTGCATAGCTGAATTCACAAACTATATATATCTTTGCTGTTCATATTACTTACGTATAAAGTTATTTATAAATATTTATGTAAAATAGAACATTTTTAATGAATTGTTTTTATGCCCACGAGAAACTTGTGGTAGAAGTTATAAAACACTTTTGCGTTTTTATTCGAACCGCTAACAACTAATGTAAACATACCTAATTATAGGTTTTAAAGGATGTTTTATTTTGACATTTATTGCGAGTAGTGTACTTTCAACTTTAATTAACTTTTCCATTAATTAAAAATTATTGTTTTCTATTTGCAAAACGGTGAAAGTCGTTTTTGTTCAAGCAGTTGACAGAGCTCGCCATCTGTCGTCAAAATCTTCAATTATTGGTATTGAACTTTATGAACGAACGAGCGATACAAAATGATAAATGATTTAAAATATACATTATTTATTATGAATCAATATGTTCAAATACAAAATTATATTTAGTACAATATCATAACTATTGGAATAATTGGGATTTCAATATATTTTATTAAATATTGAAATTGGTGACAAAATTATATCAAAGCAAGTTTAATCGGAAGAAAATGTTCCAAATGTTCTGGGAGCGTTTAACAATGTTTAAACAGGAAGCATTGGTTTTTGACACAAGTTCTTCTGCACTAGTCAACACTAAATAAGAGGGGTTGCTTTGTTAGGCTTTCCAGCACAACACAGCGCTTTGCTACAGCTTTTTAAGGCTTTTCAGCATAACACTTAGGTACTGTACACTTAACTAGCGAATATCGAGGGCTTACGATGATACTAAACTTTTTCTATAGTATAAATATTGACTAGATTTAATTCTGGTACCAGCCCATTGAAATTAATAATGTACTACGGTGAATGATTTTCTGAATCGGAGTGTATTTGATATAAAATGGACATACAAGTATTTTCATGTATCTTATTGGAAAAATTAAAACTGTAAAATTGAGATTTAGAAGAGTATTACAAAACAGGTACATCAAAAAACGCTTATAATTATATAAAGCATTACTATCACTACTTTATATACTGTTATATCCTTATATACTGTCTTAGAAATATTTGTAATATACTGTCATATAAATGACACTATATACTGTCTTTATATACTGTCATACATACAGATATACTGCATGTACATACATAATGCCAAGAATTTATTGTTGATTTCTGCATGTTTTATGCAAATTAAAATTTATGCAATGTTTGATTGATTTGATATTCAATTTATGCGTAATTCCATTTTTGATTCTGCACGTTTCGATTTATAAAATTTTTTAAATTCATGAGATCTTTGAGTTATTTGATATTTGATTTAGGCGAATTTTGAGTAATTCAATTTTTGATTTTTGTAATTTTCGTTTTATTTATGTATTTTATTTTTTTACACTGGACTAATGCGGTTTTTAATTTACGCGAAGGACTTAGCGGTTCTCGTTTTATGCGGTTCTCGGGTCTCGTTTTATGCGTTTTTAATACATTGGACTACAGTATATTCTCATAAACGACTGTAGATGGCAGTATATTCAATTTCCTGATCGCTAATTCACAAACTCAAAAAAACTCAACTCACAAGTGAAGTTAATATAAAGAGTATAAAAGTCATCCTATCTCAATCGCATATACCAAATATTGAAATAACAAAGCTATTTTTGTAATTTGTTTTTGTAATCTCATTTTTATACAATTATTTTTTGCTTAAGGTTTTGACTTTGTGTGTTTTGTATCAAAATATAATTATGTTGCTCGATAATGAAGAATATTAGTTTATGTTTAAAGATTATTACGCACTGGAGATTGCCGAATTTTTTTTTCGGTATTTTTTTTTGTGCTTTACCTCTTCAAAAGTTGCGGCTGCTAACGTGCGTTATTTACATAATTGTATGGCATAATCTCATTTAATTATTCTGAAAAGTAATTAGCTTTCAGGATCTTAAGAACGTTATTTATGATCCATATTAAAAAGGTTTTGTTTACGTTGTCGAAAATTAAATGCATGTCTCGCCAAAGCTTCGAGTTCTCTCTACCAATTACAAAATTTGTGTGAATATACATATAAAAACACAAAAAATATACACTATACATTACTTTTGTTACAACGATATATACTCGTCACATTATTTTTTTTTTAACTGAAAAAATTTAATTTGTTTTCAAATTTTTTTAATATCCTTACCTTAAAGAAAATTGGCCATTTGTTGCTAATGATTGCAAGAAATCCTTTTATGTATGAACGACATTATTATGGAAATGTTATGGTAATGATGGTTGATTTTTCTCTATCTTTTTCAGGTGTGTGTGGTGAATTTTTTCTTACCATGTTGACTCGTTATATTTGGCAATGAATCTCGTCTAAAATTCAGATTTCGACTTGGTTCAGCAAGTGAAAGGTAAGGATGATATTACAATTTCTTTATCCATTTTTCACTTTGTTAGTTATCTCTATATAATCATGGAGTAGTAAAGATGCTTAAAGGAGAAAATCCAATTTTTTTTTTCGTGATTTAAAATTCACATATTTTTTCCGTTTTATGCCAAATATAATTTTAAGCGTGATTTGTAATGCTAAATGAGACAAAGAGAAGCGGTTTTTTATTACGTGTGCAAAGGGGGTATTTTCTATGGTAATTTTTCGAAACAGCGGAATTTTAAATTTATCGTTTCAGAATGAGAACCGGATATATATACTTATATATACTCTATTATGTGTTTGATTTCAATATTTTTTCTCTTAAATTTTCCTAATGATGGATGAATCGCGTAATCTTGTTTAGTCTACGTTCATAAACTCTAATGCTAAAGTTATAATATAGCCTAACCAGTGTGTGTATTTTATTTATTTCATTTTGAATTCAAATTGTATATAAATTTATATATTTAAATATAATCATTCCTCGGCAGTGTACTGTGAACATAACTAGAATGACGATAATCACGTGATCTTTTTTGTTTTGTCCGACTACAACAATAATTCACAATGTATTTAATATTTTGACAAAGTATGACATTAACATTGGAAAAGTTAAGTTATACAAGATTGTTATGTAAGCGTTTTGCACTGAGAGCTATATGTTTTTAACAAAACTTTTCAAATCAAGCTATTGGCACTGAATTTGCTATGCTTTGAACCAAATAGCTTGAAAACGTGTGTTTACAACGTACGTTCAGCGTGTACTATGAGCAGCAGCTTATTTTGAAGAGTTTTGATGAAATCGTGCCGCTCTCGTGCGAAACGTACGTTTTCGAGCTATTTGCTCCAAAACAAATAGCTCGTAGTTTAGTCGTAGAATAGTCTTTGCATTCGAATTCAGGGCAAATAGCTTGATTCGAAGAGTTTTGTTAGTTTTAAACCTAAGCTTAAATTTAAGCTTAATGTTTTTTATAAAGAAAATGTAAACTAACTTTAACTAACTTAGATAGTTTTATACAAGATGATATTCCATACTTCACCAAAAGAAGTGACATTGCATACCTATAACATATACAGAATGTAGCTATGTTTTGTAAACTGATCATGATTTGAGTGTTAAGTAACATTTCTAAAAAACAAAGTAAAATTATATTTAAATACTTTTGAGATTATTTATTATTTTTGCGATTTATTAGTTTATTATACTCATGGTAAAAAATTTTTTTTTGTTTTATTCTATTTCATGGAACTTGTTGTATAGTAGAAATTTTGATCGTTGGAATAGAGGCAACTTTGTGTTAAAGCGTAATAAACTGTCAAAAGAAATAAGAGATTGCGTAGCTGATGGAAGTGTGTATAAATATCGGTAGAAGTCGTCTTGAAACGTGTCTTCAAGTGGGTGTCGGGCAATAAAAGTGCACTGGTATGGGTGTGAAAGCAACACTCGATCCTTTGAAAAATAGATGGAGCTCCAAATAGGGTTGGGAAGAAAAAAGGGGGTGAGATTGAGAAAAGGCGGGGGTGTTTTCTTT
Source organism: Cryptops parisi (assembly GCA_034695005.1). Lineage (NCBI taxonomy): Eukaryota > Metazoa > Arthropoda > Chilopoda > Scolopendromorpha > Cryptopidae > Cryptops > Cryptops parisi. Next base: position 1,144 of record JAQIWH010005436.1, on the reverse strand, counting down.
TGTATTGAATGGTCAGTCCGCTTTTCTTCATCCGATCAAGAGTAGTCTTTGTCAGCGCGACGACGTTCTAAATCGACAAAGCGTGTTTCAGTTGAGAAGTGTCACATCGCCCGCAACGACGTGATTGATAGTGCGAGTCAACATCTTACTCGAGCCGAGTTCAAATGAGAGCCTCCGTCTTGATTTGTCAGAAGGTCATTCAATAAAAGCTTCGACCTTCGGGACTTTTGTGCCACACCATTGTATGAAATGGAAGAATGGTTAGAAAGAGGAACGAAATTGGAGAAAATTTGTCTCGTTGGTTTGAGGTGGAAGCCATAATTGCAAACCTCGAAGAATGTTTAAGGACGATCTACTGAAACTATGCTGTTGGACGAGCATTTTCCTCTTTTCCTTTATGAAAAATTTGTGGTCAACGTGGAAGAAAATATCATAATCGATTTATCGGACCCCAAGTCGTGAAATGGAATGCAATTTTAAAGATAATGCTAAACATTAATTCAAAATTATTAACAACACATTATACTAGGGTGAATGATACACATAAAACGAAGTATAAAAGTTTTTGTTTTATTGCAAATGTAGTATACAGGTTTTCCGAAAATCACCTTACATCGTTAATAGTGAATTGCTTACAGTCAAAATGTTTTGAATACATTGTACACACTGTACAGTTTGTGTCGTGTTTTGGACACACGACACGTGTGAAATTTCGATCAACTGTGTGATACTTTAGACACAGTTGACTGCAAATGAGTAATTCGGACAGACTAAGGAGAAAAGTGTTATTAGTTTATTGAAATGAAGGTTCCATGTATATACAGGTGTATATAATATCTGTATATAATATAATAAGCTACACGTTTTTTCAAAAATGACATTTTTACGAATCTACGACAAAATGTCGCGGTAATAATGTCGTCGACAAAAATGTCGCGGCAAAAATGTCGTTGTACAAAAATATCGCAATACAAAAATGCCGTAATACTAAAAATGTCGCAATACAAAAATGTTGCCATAATAAATGTCACCGTTAAAAAAATCAGTAAAAAAAAACCTAACCTAACCTCTAACGTAGTCTCCTGTAAGCAAACCTAACCTAACCTAACGTAGTCTCCTGTAAGCACTATCGAGTCAGCACAGA
>JAQIWH010005435.1:0-14658 GCA_034695005.1 Cryptops parisi | reverse complement strand
TTATATTTATCATTTGTGATTCATATAATTTGCTTGTTTATATTATATACTGGATATAATATAAATATCTATATAATCTAATACAAATATATATATTATTATCATCATCATCATTTATCTTTCTTAACAGTTTTTAGATGGTATCGATAGCTCACTTTACCACAGGCTGTTAATTTGAATTGTGATTTTATTGGCTGCAGGGTTCTTTACGGACGTGATGCCAAAGACAGTGATGGAATACAGTAGACAAACACTGGGTTATTTACATATTGCAAATGCGGATTTTAATCCGCATTTTCTATTATTTAATCAGCATTATTCATTGTTAACTAGTCAACTATTTTTACAGTTTATTTTATTTGAATTGTACTGTACTGAGGAAAGCTCTAAACTAATTTTTTATTTTAGTTTTGCCTTAAATCAACTGAAACTAGTTTTTTAATAAACATATTATACTCTATTGCAAGTTTAAAAATCAGCTTTGCGTCAGTTACGGGATGAGCACCAATCAGGGACTGGGCCTTAAACTTTGTATCCTTACACGCCTTTAGTTAGTTTGGGGAAAGAAGCACTGGGGAAGGACTACATTTTTTACTAGTGGCAGAATACGGGGTGTAAATCAGTCTCCTAATTCAACGCTGATTTTAAACTTGCAATAGAGCATAGAATTAGAAGATAACCCATCAATAATGGGAAATAGTTTGTTGCACTTGCAAGTTTACACTCACGTTATATTATAGTGAGCTCCCTGTAAATTTAAAGCATTCTACACAAATTCGAGTAATTATATCTATATGTACATTGGAATCTTGTTATTATAATCACGGATAATGTTATCGATCGGCTATTGTCATCATATCAGTTGGTCCCAAGACATTGTTTAATGTTTTATTGCTATTTATGACATCGTTTAATGGCTATTATTATCAAAAAGCACTGGTCTCAAAGTGATAACAATAACTGGATTTCACTTTTTATTTGCTTTATAGTAATAATTAGCATGGTATTACAAACCAGTGAAACATAACTTATATGGTTAAAAATGTTTATTGTTTGCAGCTGTTACACATTCTACTCAGGTTATTCTTTTACATAGTATTTAACTTTACGGCCATTGAGGGGCTGAACGGGTCGAAAATTATCCAACAACTCTTTTTTAGATTTGGCTTCTTTAGGTGTTGAATACAGGTGGAAGAACTTCGAAATCTGTAATTTACAAATCAAAATGTTATACATTTTACATGGCAATTCATGAAACATTATTTTTATCAACTTATGTTTCTAACCTGTTTTTTTGACAAGCAAACTTTTTCTTTGAAGATTGTCCAGAACACTATTTCATTACAGTCAGGAGTGGTGAGAGAGCCATTATATGTGTAGAATTCATTATAATTGGTGGGCAATAAATCTTGCAGTTTAACTGAAATTTCACTGACGTTTGTACCACTGTATTTTACATGTCCAAGTGCTGATATAATGGATGCATATTTAAAATTGTCAGGTATACGTTCCTGAAATATAATTAAGTGTACTGAATTCAAAATACTAGACATTGTACAAGGATCTTGCAAAGATCTAATTCTTGCTTTGCATTTGAAATACAGTGAAACTTCTCTAAAGGATCACATCTATTTGAGGATCACCTCCCAAAAGAACCACTTTTGTTTGGGACGGTTTTTTGGCTGAAATAGTCTCTTTCAGGAACCACGTCTTTGAAGTGACCACTTATTCATGGAATCGTGGGTGGTCCACTTAGAGAAGTTTCCCTGTATTATGAAACATTTTACCACAATATAGAGTAGTCTTAAAATATATATTCATGCAGTGATTCATACAATAATGAGTACCGGTACATGTGGAAACTAAATTTTACAGTGCTATAAAGAGACATGAGAACTGAATGGCAGATTCATGTTTCTCATTTCTTAGTTACTTTTGAGATAGCCTGTATGCTTATTTGGGTGCACTATATACTGTAATTTATATCTTCTTGTCTATTTTATATATGATTCTGTGAATGCTGTAAAATATACAAACATCAAATATTCTGGCTTTTTTTTAAAGAGTTGGTTGATTTTCTTTAATTTAGGAGTTTTGAAAAACCAATTTTATGCATACATTACAATGTGTAGCCGAATTTGCAAAGATTAAACAGTGTATGATGTTACATTAATATTTCAACAATTTTTTTTTGTTGTTATTTTTGGCATCAGTTTATTTTTTGCCTTACTAGTCTGGGTCTTGTTCTCAACAGTCACAGGATGCTATTTTTTGGTGTTTCGCAGAATAAGTTATTTTGGCAGAATATAAATCTTCAATTTGAAGATTTATATTTCACCAAAATGAGTGTATTAAGTTATTCAGCATTTAGAGACTCATTAGAATTTACACTTCCCACCTAAGCTTAGCGTATGAAATGAACGTTGACAGTCAACATCGCTCTTACCCTGATCAGAATCCCTAAAACAGCCAAATCGCCAGGTTTATTTGATTTTACAGCCTCTGCAACAGACTTGAATTTGGAATTGTAATGCACCATGTGTAGCTGTAAAAGAAAATGATTGACAAAAGTCAAGAAATGTATCATGTTATGCAATTATTATCTTTGACTATTTCAAAATTAATACAATTGTATTTACCTCAGCTCTAGCTGCTTTTCCATCAATTGTATGTTCGGATCCTACCTTATTCTTTGGGCCACCCCAATGAAAATGGAATGCACTTAACACATAAGTAGAGTTCATATGCTTTCCAGAAATTCTGGGGGCTTTTGCAGGGTCTTTTACATCCCACGCCACTAAGAAAAATGAAGTTTCATCATTTGGCTGCTGTTAATGTAATACACAGTAGGGTCATTCTAATATGGTGGGTTAGGTTCTAGATGTTCATCAAATAGCAGAATATATCTTTTTCGACTGGGAGGGCATAAGCTAGCCCAGTACCAGGCTTACACTATCATTTATTATGTGTGCAATAACGCTAGACCTAAATAATAATATGAAGTACTGTCGTACAAACTGATGAGCTGATGAGTGCATCATGTCAAAAAATGCCAGTAGAGTGAGACAAGTGCTGATAATGAACATGGACATAATTGAATGTTGTTGGACAACAACAAAAACTCAGTGTTTTTGGTATCTTTACGCTATGTTATCTTCAGCGCAATCTTACCTCTAACATTTTTTTTCACTACAGACATTTATCCACTTATTCGACAGGTTAGAGACCAGAGCACTGTCGAAAACCACCGGCAATTGTCGAAGTGAGTTTGCATTTTGGTTGCCGAAACACTTAAATAATGCATTTTTGAATACATACGAAAGCTAAATAACACTGTGCAGTAAAAGTGTGTGGAAGGTCCTGGAAACATGTCCAATAGGTTGAAAAAATGGAGTGGAATATATGGGTTCTGGTTATAATTGAAACGAGCAGAAAGATGAAATTGACGAAAAGCAAGGAACATTTGTAATTCTTTATCATTATTAATCTTTTCACATTAAAACTTTTATTTTTTCTCATTCCATCCAACCTCTTAACTTCTTAACTTTTATACTCTTTTATTATATTCTTTTCTTGATTTTTATTGTAAGTTAGTATAGCGATTTATTGCTAGTATAGTACATAAAGTGTGAAAACAATGTAACGTATACAAGTTGATGGAAGGAATAAGAAATTAATGTTTCATTGTGAAAAAAGAACTATTTAATGATGAAAAGGTTGAAGTAATATAATGGAAGTTGATGAAATGTGTTCTGAAGATGAGGTGTAAAGAGATATCACAAGACATATCTAAAAGTGAATTTTTTTTTTAATGAAAGAAGTTTGTCTTTTATATTAAAAGATGAATATAATGGAATTATCATGGATGTAAGAATACTATTTGTGTATTAGCCACAAGCTGAAATGGGATATTTCTTAAAATATAAAATCAATGCAGTTAAATGTACCAAGAATGCCAACAAAAAGTTACCACCTGTATTCTACGACACAGATTACTCTAACCCAGTGTTTCTCAACCAGGGTGTCATGGCACCCAGGAGTGCCGCCATATCCATGTTGGGGTGCTGCGAGATTTTTCAAAATGTCCATATGCGCTAATCGTTAAAAATGTGTTTTTTTAATAATAATATTGTAAAAAATTCTGTGATTGAGTTACATATTTAACTTAATTTGGACAAAAAAGTAGTTATACGATTGATTTTCTATATTTTCAAAAAGGAGTGCCATGAATTATTTTTTAAATATTACTAAGGTGCTGTGAAATTTTTGGAAAATATTTAGGGTGTCGTGGTCAAAAAAAAAAAAAATTGGGAACTACTGCATCCAGCCATCTAAACAATATAATTTGCTTCGTCTGTCTGTCTGTCACACCGAGATGGAGAAAATCGTAAAGAAAAAAACTTTTTTATTTTTTCCTCCATGGGATTAGAACCTGGGTTCAAATGGTAGCAATACCAGTACTGGGCAACTTGAACTCATACAACAGAACCTGTTTTTTTTTTACCACCTAAGAACTTTACCGTCATTTTTGACGGGCATACCGTTAGTTTCTATAATATTTGTCTAAGTTTGTCTGTCTGTCTGTTCGTCTGTTTGAAGCGTCTTTTAAAGAAAATAAAAAAAATTCTTATCCTTTGTCGGGATTTGAACCTTGATTATGATATCAGGCAGGAATGTTAACACTGAACCACCCATGCTGCTTTTTTTGTATTTGATTGCAACACCATGATGTAGCTAGTGAGGAACGAGCTATTAGGATATTATAGTTGTGGTCATTCAACAGGCTTTTTAACTAGCCAAGGCTAGGTATGTGCCTGTTGATTGACCGGTGTTTATTAGTGTTGAATAAGTAAGGGCAGTGTTTATTCTTTCTAGAAAAAAAGGTGCCCGTACTCTTGGTTTTTGAATTTTGAGGTCCCTTCCTTAATAGATGTAGGAAAAAATGGTAGTGAAAAATGTATAATACCCAAAATTATTTGATTTTTTGTGTTCACCAGTGATCTTTGTTGTTTGTTTTTTTTTTAATTTTTGAATTTGATACTCTGTTATTAATGGCATGGGCTCCTTCTTTTGCTTGTACTGGATGTAAATCTGCTTTTGATAACCACAGTCAGGAAACATATCAGAGTATTCCTAGGAACTAATTACTTCACGACGATGTGAAAGTTATTCATTATTGGTTTTCATGAAACATTTTTACCTAAATGCATATTTTGTTTAAATCATTGTAGGCCTACCACACCAACACTTGGAATTTTTTATGGTGTAGGCCTACCACTTTTGTGGACCTTCTGATTTTAATTTTTCGAGATCTCCTGAAAAAAAGGTGGTGGTACTCTGTATTGTTGCATACCACCAGAAAGAAGCCCTGATTATGGGAGGTCATTGCTCCACCAAGATAAACTTAACTTAATATGCACTTAACCTTTGATTTAAGATTTCAATCAAAGTTTCAAAAAAAGTTTAATAAAATCACAGTAGGGTATAAAGGTACTGTATTTGTATATATTACCAAAAGCAACTATTCACCTGTGTGTCCATTATTGGAAACTGTCAGGTTAGTTTTAACATCATAGCCTGTCAGTTTAATAGACCCTGGATTGTTCTTCAGGCCAGCCGTTACAATGTCAATCGGTGACTGGCTTTTTCCGCAGCATGCTGACGCTATATCACACCAGTGGTCAACTCCTGAAAATCAGACTGGATTGAATTTTAACGTCAAAGAACGTTATTGGCTTAGGTCTAGTGAAAAATTAAATACAGCCAGGTCTACTTTGTTCAAGCAATTTTTTAGTTTGTAAAATTTATACAGTTAAGAGTTTGAGTCTAAAAAAAGAGATTACTGTTTACCTACCATGATCACCTTTGTAGCTCCAGCCTGAACCTGAAACAAATTTAAACTTGTTCAATTCTGCATTATTATTATTATTATTATATTATTATGATCTTCATGCATAGAGTAATGTTAGTCTTCATGGAACAGAAAATCATGAACTGTAAAGTTGATTGCTTTACCAAGGATTTGAGTTACCAATCCACAACCTAGGACGCACAGTATCAGCAATAGATTGTTCATGGTGTTGCGGTTAGACTAGAACGTTTGCTTCAAGTTCGTATTTTAAGCTGCTTATATACACATCTTCTGAAATTTGTGTATTTGCGATGTCATCATTGTTGTGCCACCTTTATGCATTTTTAACAACTAAGGGATTGGCCATTTCATTTGATACTTAACTTTTTTCCACATGAAACGTATTAAGAAGCCAGACATTAGGTTTTGAATCATTGTGCTGTATACATAAAATTGGGTTATTTATTGGCCCCTTACCATTAGACCGGCTCGAAATTATACATCTTTAGACTTACCATCTGTCAGTGAAAAATTATTTAGTACAGTACTGTAATAGTTAATCATAGCCTGTGAATTATTCCAACTGAGTCGTGGCAATTATTATTCGGCAGATGCATGAAATTTTATTTGACTAGAATTTGTATCCACGAAGAATCTTCCTCATAAAGTTTATTGCATTTTCACAAATATGATTTAGTTTTTCTCTTGTTCTATATGTTTTGGTGAAATGGCTAATGCAGTATGCTGCTACACCATTTTGTTTTGTAGATATTTTGTATTTCTTTAAACAACAACTTGAAAAAAATATATGGAAGGTGAGGGTTTTATATTTTCACAGTAAGCGTTTTTAGTGATGGATTTTAGATACTCACAGTTAGTGTGTAGATTGGGCCTCCTGCAAAAGATCATCTCTAAAATTTTAGCAAAATATAAAGCGTGGGTGCTCATCTAATTATTAGGATTCAGGTGTCATGGGGGAAAATAAGATAAATTATTTTTTATGTTTTTCTAATTCCCGTGTTAACATTCTGTTGTTATGGAAATTTAAAAATATTTATTTAATTCTTTAATTAAATGTTTATTCGATTAGAATAAACATTGATTAGAAGAAACATGACTTAATTAAAGGTTTATTTTTACAACCTTTTATTTAATTTACTCTGAGGTTTGAAGATTTTAAGATATACTGGCTAATTGAATATATTAGGCTAATGAAAATACTATTCTGGTAAGACTAGAGTGGTGAAGGCTTGTTTTAACTATTTGTTTGCTTATATTAATTAAAAATATCAAACAACCACATATAGGTGTATATGTGGTAGGCCCACGTATATGTTACCAACAAACAATACAAGGTGAATCTGAATGGTTTGTACCAACTTGAGGAATTGTCGAGCCATCAATAACAATGCAGTATATAGTATACTTGTGTTGTTATATATCTATATATATGTATATGCATATATCCTCAGGGCCAGATTTCCCATTAGGTCCTATAGGCCCGGGCCTAGGGTGGGAATATTTTAGAGGCGGCGGGTGGCATAAAACATTGAATTTATACATCTAGGTGTACAAATGTCGACTTTTATTAATACCCGCAAAAATGGTTAAATATTTTTTGCACTTACACTAAACTTTCTATTTTGTATTTGATACGTTGAATTTGGGGGGGGGGGGGCAGCATTCAGTGTGGGCATATAGGCGGAAAACTACTAAATCTGGCCCTGTACATCCTTTGTTGCTACAAGTATGTTAATAGTTTTTCTACTTTATACCCACATACTATTATTCTCTTGTGTTAACAATATAAATGTTAATGCATATATGCATTGTTTTAAATAATGTAATTTTATTTTCTGTAACAATGCATTCTTGCTTCTTCTTCTTGCCTTTGAACCTGTAGGTTGGTTTTTTTTTGGTTTTTTTTCACCCTCTTATGTTTTGATATTCTCAAATACATATTTTGAAATGTCAATTGCCTCTTCATTCTCAACTAATCATCAAACCTGACGGTCAGATACCAGGCTTTCCAGGAATAAGTTCCAAGGACCTAGACAAGCAGAAAAGGTCCAATGAACATGGTATCGGAAACGCTTTGCTTCTGGAGTTAAGGGTTCGAAGTTTGCCTACAATGGCTGGCAAAACATCAAATCGTCTAGCTTTTTTCCCCTTGCTATTGCAGGCTAACTTTTAACTGTCATAACTCCAGAATCAAGTGTTTTCTACTCCATGTTCATAAGACATTTTTTTGCTTGTTTAATTTCCTAAAACCGATTCCCAAAGTAGGTTCAGATCATTCAGATTCACCCTGGGTGAATAATAATAAACCCATAACCAAGTACAAGCAAGTAACAACACAAGAGTGGTGAGGCATCTAATCTAAAAGTATATCACCCGTCATATAAAATCCAGGCAATGTAAGGAATTAGCATTGAAATGGTTACGTTACGCCTAAACGTAGGCGTGAAGCCTGGTTGTCACATTTTTTAAAGTTTAGTTACCAAATATGTTGGATAAACATTCAAGTCTTGTAAACTTGTAAGCATCACCATGTTAAGTATAAATTATGTTATGAATAAATTTGTATACATGACAGGACAATGCAGTCGGATATTTGATTTAGTTTTTGTTTTATTTATATATTGCTGGGAAAATAATTGAAGATATTATTTCCAAAACGTCTTAACTCCACTTTTAATCATATTGTCAGACTCATAAGAGGTTCCGGCAACTATCTGTGCATCGCTGATTCTAAATATTTTATTTTCAAGAATTTTTTTCCTAGTGAAAAAAAGCACTCTCAAAAACTATGTTTACATGCAAAGTGTCTTAAATGAATAGAAAACTGTTTCCTGAAAAATTGTGTTTCATGGATTTAAGACGTTTCAGAAATAAGCTCTTCAATTTACAATAGTACAATATATGTAACACTGCAGATTTATGGGAATGTTTCACATGTTTAATTCTATATGAATGATTTCTTGAAAAAATAAGGGGAAATGGCTAAATTGTGCATATTTTGGGTCAAAACTCTCACTCATTTGGAGGTTGATTTGTCACCAAAACAATATAATTTTTAGAAATAGGCTATTTATCATTAAATTTTAGGTCTCCCTTCCAAGTCAGTTCTACATCCACCACTATCTAAAATGCTAAGAATTAAAACAGTATTGTCCTGTGCATTTGAAACTAAATCTGAACAAATGAAAATGTGGAATGCGAAATAAGCGTAGTATTTTATGTTTTAAGACAAGTGGTAAATATGTATTTTGTGCATTAAGAGTGAACATTTCAGTCCATGAAAAATTCAGTTTTATGGTTAACCCTGGTTATGAGTCAACAAATGACTCTCTGTGCTGATGCTTAAAACATCGTTAAGATTCAAACTGCACACCAATTAAGATTGAAGAAGGATTGTTATTGAGATTTTGAAATTAATAATTGCTGAAAGCTGCTTGTGTAGTAACTCCTTGCCAGAAGTTTTTGCAACAATTTAGTTCATTTCACCAATCCTGCTATTACATGAAAAGCATGCTGGTTGGTTATACAATATAGTGTGTCCCAATAGTAACTGCAAAAGAAATATGAATAAAACGAGTAATTCTTCAATTCTTTTAGTTTAATTTTAGCAAATACTAAAATTGTACAAGTTTCACTCGTTCTGCTTCCATGTAGTGGTCCATAATTGATTACTAGGATAACAAATGTAAAATATGACTGGTTTGACAGTTTCAAAATAATGCCTAACTATTGTAAAATTGCAGTTTTCATTGAGATACCCTATACATTTGTTTTATGCAGGGGTAGACAAATGCCTGGTTGCCATGATGCCTCAAATTTTTTACCTGGCAGTCCTGGCACCTATATTTATATATTGTTTAATATTAATAAACATATTCTGGCACCTGGAAAAAATGGTGGGCTCCTGAATTTTTGCTAACTTTGTCGATCCCTGGTCTTATGACTGATGTATAATCATGTCGGTCAACAAATAATGCAGTAGAAAAAAACAAAATGTGAGTGTGTTATATTGTTAGTGTTTGTGTGTGATCTACAACAAAATCTATTCATATATGTTTTTGTTTCAGGCTTTGGACATTTGAGAACATTACCTCTACGTCGTCTTTTGGATAAACATATAAGAACATCACGAGCTGTATCAATCCAACATTGGTCGTAGATCATGAAAAGCCTGCTACATTTTCATATATTATATGCTCACATGTGCTTCTGCCACCTGAACAACAGATTAAAGTGCAAATGCTGTGACTGAGCCTTTTCAGTATCATTTGATTTAAAAAAAAAATCAAGACTGTATTAGAAATTCCAGAAATGGTTTCACATCAACAAATAGAGCACTTGATTCGATTCTGTGAAGAGAATCCAGAGTGCATGAATAATAGGGTACTACTAGTAGGTGAAACTCAGGACGATAGGAGAAAGAAATGGGAAGGTTTGGTCGAAGTATTGAACACCATGGGTTGTATGACGAAAGATTCGAAAGGATGGCAAACATATTGGCGCGTCTGGAGAAATCGGGTGAAACGTGCAGCCGAAACGCTCGCACAGAACGGATCAAAAAGGTGTCGTCGTTTCAGTGACCAAGAGTTTCGCGTCCTGGCATTGGCCAATGTCGAAGACAATGGCAATGGTGCCGTTGGTGCCACGGACATTAGTTCTACCTCTACACCATCCTTCATTTGCATAGCAGAGCCACACATTTCGGTAAGATGCTAATTTTCAAGTAATACTAAACTTTTTGGTTTATACATATGTTCCAAGTTCATCTTTTTTGCTGGTGATATACAGATTTCAGCTATTTTAATTTCGGTGATCTTTATTGACATGCTTTCAAATGTGTTTTGCAAGGAAAAGGTGGTTCTTTTTTGGGGAACTTTTTCTTAAAAATTGGAGTTGTCACGCTTGTTCCACAATACAGTCAGCATTTAGAATCAGGTAATTTGAGAATTTCTGTAGTTTGGAACAAACTACAGAAATTAGGTTAGGTCAGATTAGGTTAGGTTAGGTACAGAAATCAGGGGACTTGGTGGTTGTTGGGAGGGTTGTGAACCACCAAGTCCCCTAATTCACCCCTAAATCACTCATATGTAGTTACTCCCAGATTTTTCTTCTTTTTACTCATCATTCCATCAAACGCTGACGAAGAGAGTTAACCTCTCGAAACATGTTCGTTCTCATAAATGTTAAAAAAAATGTGAAAATCTTTTTTTCATTTATAGAATAAAATGGCATTATTTTTTTAAAAAACTGTATCTTTTTGTCATCAGTTGAAACCTTAATATAAATACCATGTTGCCATTAGAAAAATGTTCTTCACAAACAGTGAGGACTACTCCCACTTAATAGGAAAGATTATTCATTATTCGTAGGAAACATTATTCACGCACAGGTTTTAGTGAAGTATGTTTTAACGATTATGATTCAGATCAGTTATCTGAATATTATTTATCCAGCAGTTTTTGTTATGCGTCATGAATAGGTTACATCTTGTTCATAGACTCTTGAGACATGCACAGAGAAGCATTCGCAAAGTGGGAAAACTAATAAACAAAAGAGATTTTGAAATGAAATATTGAAATATCGAGAGGAATGGAAATTCATTTTAAATTTCTTGAATACATTAAAGTATTTCATAAGCTTTGTGTAGAATTCTGCGAAATCCAGTTCCATAATTGGAATTCTGCTGTAGCCCAACCTCAACTCCAACTAGATCAGTTTTATTTTTTTTTTTGCTTCGTGCGAGTGTTGTTCATCATGGTATTCTTGAGTATCACTGTTATTGCATTAAATGAGATTGCACTTTTTTTTGAAAAAAAGAATTACATTGTACAATGCACATCTGTTTTGTTCTGTATTATGAGATGCAACATATATTTCAGCTTTCAGAAGAGGACAGTTGCACTGTTGATGCCGAAGCCCTACAAGGAACAAATGTAAACATTTTTGTTTTAATATGATTAACACAACAAAAGTTTGTTGTATCGGATGTTTCATTTCTACCTGAAAGTTAGTTCCAAATTATCTTATACTGTAATAATGTTGTTTGAAACATAAATGAGATTAGCCATTTGAGATGCCTAATACTGATTGGTTTCAACATTTATAGCATCTTTTGGTTTCAAAGTTGAATACCGATTGATTTCAACATTTTTATAAAATCACATACAGCAATTAAAATGTATCACAAAATGCATAAATAAATGTACACTGTATACCTCACTTGGAGGTATACAGTTGGCAGTGGCATCATTAGGGGGTGTGGACTACATTAGGTGACACCATCAAAGGCTATGACCTAACTAAAATGACTGCTAAAATATGCTTGTGCAGTGTTTCAGCAGACATTTTATCATTTCTCATACAAATATTCCTGTAGTTAATTATAGGCTTTGGGCATATACCACAAAAACATTTTTTGTAAGCCCAGATTAAACAATCCATCAATATACGTACAAGGCTAGAATTCATTGCTGTTATCAGGGCCGGATTTAGTAGTTTTTCGCCTATAGGCCCACACTGAATGCCCCCCCCCCTTGTCCAAATTCAATGTATCAATGACAATACAAAATAGAAAGTTTTGTGTAAGTGCAAAGAATATTTAACCAATTTGGCAGGTATTTTTAAAAGTTGACATTTGTACACCTAGATGTATAATTTTAATGTTGTATTCCATCCCTGCTGCCCCTAAAATATTGCTGCCCTAGGCCCGGGCCTATAGGGCTTAATGGGAAATCCGGCCCTGGCTGTTATTTACTTTTGCAGTCATTAGTATTTCCCAGTTTGCTTGGCTGTAACTATGTGCCATATAAATGCTGGAAAGCCTTTAAAAGCTGTAGCAATGTGCTGTAGTTGGCAGGAAAGCACTACAAAGGTGTAGTTATTTACTGTGTTTAAGAGGAAAATTAAAGTGTTCACTTTAGAAAGTAAATTAATTTCATGGTAAATTGGTGATTAAATCACGTGATGCAATTAAGTGGACTCTATTTTCTTACCAACTTTTTTTAATAATATTCTAGTAGAAGTAGCTGGCAACATCAAAGGGATGTTTATTACCACGTGTTGAACCTTCTAATGTGCATTCACATTAGTGCATTATGCTAATAACATTTTTATAGTTGCTGGTCAGGGGGGGAGGGGGTTGACACTACGAGTTACTGCACTGGGCGATGCTAACCCTAGGGATGCCACTGGCAGTGAGCATTTTTTTATTGTGATTAAAAATAGAGTCTAGGGACTTCTGAATTTCTTTTTATCATAAACATTTCTCATATTAGTATCACTTCTTATCAAATCGCAGCTTGAGAATGCAGATCTACCCAATGGTGATGGAGCAGAACATGCGTCAAGTACAGAACAAACATCCAGCACAGAACAGGCATCAAGTACCGAGCAGGCATCAAGTACCGAACAGGCATCGAGTACGGAACAGGCATCAAGCACAGATCCTGCATTATGTACGTAACTGCAAAGAAATTAATAATTATTCAAATGTTTAACTAGTGTTTTACAGCACTTTTATTTTAACACTTTTATCTGCAACAATTTCAGCAACGGGCAACGAAGTTCCACTCATCTCTACAAACAAGCTGATAGAAATTCTGCGCCAGCAGGCTGATTCTCAACGTCTGCATGCAGAAACTCAGCGTCTTCAAGCAGAAACTCAACTTTTGCATGCTGAATCGCAGAAGTTGCATGCTGAAGCTCAGTGCATACAAACAGAGTACATGGATACAATAATTGAAGTACGTAAACCAGGAAACGTTTGCTTCATAGATACTGTATTTTTTGTTTTTGCATATACCATCTTATTTTTCAGTTACTACAACCTATCTCAGAATATTGCAGGAGGAAAATGCGAGATGATCAACCATAAAAATGTTAGACAATGGATACAGCTTTGTACTGTAATGTTGATAACTTTGTATTAAATTTTTTATTACTTTAATGGACATGTAGCAGTGAAACCAAATTAATGAACATGCAAATAATGAGTGTTGTACAGTCTACTCCAAATTCCATAGATACAGTATTTGAAATAGACTGCACAACAGTATCTTAGTAATATGGATGTCTGCATAAAAGGCAAATGATAAGGGAATGCAGGCAGCCATGACCGTGGAACTACTTTAGACACTCATGAAAAACGACTTCTAGCACTGTTTCAGAAAGTGATAACATCGAGATAGTTGTGTTGTAAGCCAGAAGAAGTCTTCTCATGAGGACTAATTATAATTTGTATTTTACTACCAATATTTTTTTTAGATAAAAATCATTAAACTTTATTACCACACCTTGTATCAATATTTAATGGTGAATAGCCGAAATTACTGTAATTATTCTTTGCACTCACAACTGCAGTATTGATTGTGCTTAGTATGTTTTAATGATGCGGTGTTAAAATTTGGAATTTTTGTACAGAGTTCAGCTATGAAAACTGGAACAGCCATTGAGAAGGTTGAGGATAGTAAAGATTTAAACTACATTATGGAAGATCTACTGTTCACAGAACTTAGTTGTAGTTCTGTGAACAGTAGATCTCACTTCGTTAGCATTCAGGGTAAAATTAAAAGAAATTTGAACTTACATAACAGATAAAGGTGAATAAGTAACAAAAAATAAGTAAATAATAAAATTAAATTTAAAAAAGTAAATAAAACAGAAGCAAAAAGAAAAATGTCTTCATGTGGGTTATTAACTAATCTATACTCCATTTCACATAAGCTGACACAGAATTAACTTGAGGCAGTCAAGGGGCGAGCTAGGTGATCACTGTGTGACCACTGATC
>JAQIWH010005434.1:0-14659 GCA_034695005.1 Cryptops parisi | reverse complement strand
AGTTGGTTTCGAATTGAATATTTATTATTCCATTTTTTCTTTACAGTTACCGAGAAAGAAGTGAAGCAATGGTGAGTTAACATTTTACAATTGATTTTATGTCTTTTGTCTTAAATTGAGCTTTGTTTTCATATCACATGTAAATTTGCTAAAACTGTTGGGTACGTACGGTACATACGTACCTTAAAACATACATATGGGTAGTAGGTACAAATGTATACAGTGCAGTGTGCAATCTAGAACTGCCATCTGTAGGATATTGATTAATTTTTTGTATACTTGAGAGATAAATCGTTCTAATATACAGTACAGGTAATAATTTTTTTTTTATTGGGGATACTTTTCACTGTACTGTTAGGAAAAAGAAATCTAAAGTAAGACATTGTTCAGCGAGCGCCTCTTCTTTGTGGTGATTCACTGCAGACAATTCGATTTCAATTACACATTGTTCGATAAAAGATAGAAAAAAGCTTCCATCCGTAGCCAGAGGATTTTTGTTGGATTTTTTGTTGTTGCTGTTCCATCACTTTCTGGAGGAAAAGACACGAGATGAATGAATTCTCAATACACAGTGTGCAATTGTTTGCTATAGCCAACATCTGCTACGGTTTTGACTCATTATTACTTGAGTTTCGAAAGTAATGAAGAGCAAAACTTGATACTTTCATGCCTCCATCAAACCTTTCAATAGTAATACACGGATTATTGTAATCTTGGTACCTATCATTGGTATACAGTAGAACTGAATTTTGAAGACTTAAGCATCAAAAACGATTCAGTAATGTCTTTTTATGTCAAAACGATTGAAAAATGAATTTTATTCATTGGCTTTGATTTCAATTTTAACTCCAAATCATGTTTTTTTGCTACAATTAATAGAAAATTTTAGTCTTATAAAACAGGTAGGGGGTATGTGTAGCAAACTTTTTTATCAGAGGTTGTGTAGTATATAGATTTATAGATAGGCTTACATAGATTTTCTGTTTTAGCCACCTTTGGTTATGTCTTTAGGTGAAAACAACTAAAGAGAAAAAATGTCCTTTTTGGACACAATTTTAACGTGGCGTGGGGCTGTGCTTTTGTTTGCCAACCAAATTTTAACATTATTTGAAGCAAACACGCGCGGAACGTTGTTTTTGTTGATTTGTTATGTGGTTATTCGGATGATTCACAACAATAAGCGATGACCCAGACAAACTACAATATAAGTAGTTAACTATTGTATAGCGGGTCAAAGGTATGTATGGTCAAAGGTATGTATGGTAGACCATACATACCTTTGATAGCGGGTGGTGTAACTCCTGGCAACAATGACTGGTTACTCAGATGAATTATATGTAGTAAAACATATAGGGCCTACGTATGTATATAAATATGGTAGCCCATCATAATCCCGAATGATCAAATCTCGAAAGATCAAATTCCCGAACGGTCAAAATCCCGAATACCACAATCTCGAAAGATATAATCCAGATAATCAAATTCAAAATGATCGATTGTCACACAATGTGTATATTTATTTATTTATTTGTTTGTTTGTTTATTTGTTTAGTTTAGATTAGATTAGATTTGTTTAGATTGTGTGGTTAGGTTAATTTCGATTAGGTTAATTTGCATTAGGTTAGTTTATTTACAACAATTACACCGTTCTTGTAACTAGAAGCATATCTATTTATTTGCAACAATGGTGTAATTTGGGCTATGAAAAATCCATACCTTGTGGGCTGTACTAAATGGGTAGCCTTTCACTCAGTAAATACACTACAAGAAACCCTTAACCAAAAACCCAGTTCACGTGTCAGTTTCTTCGAAATAACACGGCATGGATCCGTCAAAATTTAACAGTATAAAATTTTTTACGCTCTATGTTTACGTTCAAAATTTCAGCTATTCAGGTCATCGGGAATCTACAAAAAAACGAGCCTAAAGAGCTCGAACCGTGACACCGCACAAGTGAAGTTAAAAGTTGTACCCAATGTGAAAAAAGTTCAGTGATTTTGATTTCGCTTTTCGTGCCAAACTATGTCTATCATAGAAACCAGAAAAGTCTTATAAAACAGGTAGGATTATAGGCAACTTTCTACTAGAATAGAAATCCAGAAGATTTACAGTTATTGCGTGTTTCTTACGCTCATTAAAAATACACATTACAAATCTGTTAACGTACCATCTTCGTTGTCAGGTTTACCAACATTGCTTTTTAAAGATTATTTTCTTGTCGGTTGTTTCTAATCGTTATTCATTGGTACCACCACTCCGAAGGTGGAGTCAGTTTATCATCACTGATGGAAGGGTGGAATGGGAAAAGACAGTCGTCAACGGTTGCAAACAAGTAAATGAGGTGGGAGGGTGATGAGAAAGACCAAAGACCTCAGTCGGGAGGGACAGACTGGCAGACTATTGAGTTTTTTTCTTCTTCTGCTTTCGCGAATCGATTTGCGCTCCACTGCCATTTTTACCCGAGACTAAAGGATTGGTCAAAATTAGCATTTTCAAGAAGATTGAAACCTCTGCACCTTTGGGTTTTCTCTCACCCCTAGAGGAAATTACCCATGAGTTGGTTGGTTGCTAATTGTTTTCAAACTTTTCAACGACAAAATGTCAGGAACAAGTAATTGTGGTAGCATTAGCATTGAGCTTGTTGGATATATTGATTCTACTGTAGTAGTGACAATAGGGAAAATGAAATGGCAAAGGCAACAGGACTATTAAAACCAAAAAAAAAAAAAATTATTGTCAGATTGAAAAATTTAGCACTAAATCTCTTTTCATAGAATGTCTTCCAATAAGCTTTTAATGTGTATTCTTGAATATTTTGTTCAAAGTCATATTTTCATTATATTTAATATAGGTTTTTGAGGGGGGAGGGGTTCATTTAGATAACCACATACCGCATCCTTGAAATTAACCAGTAAACAAACTTTTAATTATATAGGGTTTGGCTATGTTGGATATGGTTCAAGTTTATCACAGTTCTAAAGTATATATTTTTTAAAACACTGTACAAAATTTTTTAATGGCTAATCAATAAGCAGTTTAACACTAGGATAATCCCAGTGAAAATATCGGAAGTAAAAGCAGGTGCGACTAATGCCTTTGTTTTTGTAACTTGTTGTTGGCATCATTTCCAACTTGGCAAGGTTTTCGGGCTTAGTTTGCATTGCAGACAACCTTCGATCTTTCGCCATCAGACAGCAGATAATGAGGTTTTCCCCACGACGAAAATGTTGGCGCGATTGAATCACACACACTTTGCATCCGCCATGTAAGATGCTGATTGCATATGCTGTGACTTGTTGTCGGAGCCAAGTGCCAACTGTGTAAGCCTGGACTTGACATCATTCTTCCTTGCTATATATCTCCAGGAACACGCCAACCAGTCTAAGGTTTATACAAATATACGTATAAGCTCGGTATTAATAGTGGAAAACACCCCAATGGCATTAATAGACTAGGACTTGAGATCTATAGATATAAAGTATAGTAAAGATAAACTTTCTTTTTGTTTAAAAAACCAATTTTGATTCATAAAGAGGTTTCTATGTTAAGGTTCCCACCACTGACGTGAGAGAGGCCCGGGTTCGGATCCCGCTCGCGCCACGTGAATTCAGCTGGTGTCTTGACACCACAGGGACAGGTTTTCTCGGGGTTCTCCCGTTTCCTCCATCATAAAATTGGATCTTCATCACCATTCCAGTATTTTATGAATTAAAATATTCTGAGGGCCAAATGAGACAGCCGTTCGGCCAGTCGGTTTTCTCGTTAAAATTGAAATTCTACTGGTTTCGACGTATTTGTAAACCTCATCCTCTGTGCAAATTCAACTGTTGACATATTTTTTAAAAATATTTTTGTGTGAAAAGAACAATAGTCAGGCTTTGCAACGTTAAACGAGAAATTTGTGGCAGTATAATTAAATGATAATGTTTCACTTTGGAAACTTTGACATTAAATGACAGCTTGTTTGAGAAAACTCATCTTTCATGAGCATCACTCTGAAAGACGAATCAAAATTTAATGTCGTTACATCAATGAAGCTAAGTGAAAAATAAGTGGTTAATCACAAAACGTGACTATTCCCACAATTCTGAACTCTAAAAAATTGAAATATATATATTTTTTTTTTCAAATTCACTATGGATTTTGAGTTTTTTTCCTGAGATTGGGAAAAATCAACGTCGTCAGCTTTATGAATTCTTTAATGCTATCATTTTTGGGTGAAGTTGGAAACTTCGCAAACTCAATCTTCTTAACTCGAGCACTAAACCCAAAGTACGACTGACTGATCGATTCCAAAACGCCCAGAAGCTATGAAAACAATTGGGATTACTACGCTGTTTGTACTTGAATAGTTAATCCACTCCACCCTCGTGGTATCATCTTGTTGCAGGGGGCAAAGGCTGAGACTCGCTAGTCATTCATTGCATGTCGGAGGCGGATCCCAGACTATTGATCAGGTGGTTAACTTTCTAATTACTACCTTTGACCACCCGCTGTCCATTCATTACCGAAGACTGTCATTCGGGAACAAGCCTATTAAACAAACCGTTAGCGAACGTTGGCTAGAATCGGTTCGACCAAATCATGGCGGCATTATTATTTCTAGCATAGTAGTAGTAATGAATTCCATGATTGGACAAAGAAATTTGAGTCAGTTTACCCAAAACTGTGTGTCGTATTTTGAAGTGTTTGTGGAGTGATAATGTTGGATTTTGTCAAGCCACGTGATATTCATTGACGGACGGTACAAGTGGTTATCCGGTTGGTTTTCCACCGGAATTCGTTAACACGCTTTATTTAGTCACTCTTTTGGTGAACGAAATTTCCAAATCAATAGAGTGGGTTGGATGAGTCGAACGAAATTGGTTTATCGACTTTCAGAGTTTTATTTTATACTCTTGCATTGCTGTTGACATTTTCATTAGAAATATCTTGTCGCTCGATGTACTCGACACTTAGCGTAGCGTACTGAACGTCCGAATCCGAGAATGAATTCCATGAGCATTAGCATTGAACATAAGCTATTGAATTTTCAATTATTGCAAATTTATATAATTCCTAGTACAGGGTTAAATCTACAGCTCATTAAGTCTACCTAAAAAAATTGAAGAAAAATATAGTACAGTATAGTTCAGTAGTTCCGGTACAGTATATGAAACGCATCCCTACTAATATATAAATTCGAAACTCCGTCTGTATGTTTGTGACTCAACCACACAAAAACTACTGATCCTATTTTTTTGTCAGCATATTAGAGGTCCCAGATAACTTAGTAAGTTTTATTTAGATTAAATGTACGCATCAATAACTAATCTCAGATAATCACACTATTATTATAAGCTTCGTGCTGCTGGCAGCAGTGTGGAGCGGGTGTTGCGTCTGCGCATGACGTTGGTACGTCATGGCCTGCGCGCGATAGTTGGAAACAGCATCGGGTGCGAGCGCAAGTTTGCATTTAGATTTATTAAAATTTCGGTTAACCCGAAGCTTTTTTTATTCCCGTTTTAATTGTTTAACTGTAAAACGTCAGGTATAGCTTGTATTTAATAAATACACGAAATTAGCAAAATTCGACGCAAACGTTTGAGTAGTGAATTTTTAGAGACCACGAGATTATAATGAAGTGGTCAGTTTTAATTTCGAAACTTTGACAAGTCACGAAAAAAGTATTGCAACAAGTTGGTACTGTGCAATTTTCCATTCAAGTGTTTTTCGATTTTTTCTTCGTCATACGGACAGCCAGACACCAACACAAACTTGTCGCTCTGCCTTCTTTAGTGCTTTTGATTATTTCTGTTTGGGCTGACGTCAGGTCTCTTTCACGAAGCAATCCTTTTAAGCAGTTGCCATCTTTTATTGATTACGTTGACGTAAAGCTTTACGCAGTCAACCCAAAACAACATATAACAAACATTCAACTTGCTCTTTATACACCAGAAGCACTTGGAAACTTTTTTCATCACCGTACATACTTTTTCTTGAAGTATCGACTTCGTAGAATAAGGTGGAGGAGTGATTCTTGTAACTTGTCTATTATCTACCTTTCCAGTGGTAGATGTAAGATGTAACCACAAACTGTATATGTCATTCGTATTGATGATTTTTTAACTACAATACAAAGTTCATGAGCAGGAGATGGACCATGTTTTGGAAGAATAAGGCGAAGTACTTGCATTTTGTCCTTTGTGGTCCGTTGAAACCAAAAGCAAATTAAATTATAAAAGAAATCCTTTGTTTGCATTGTGTGGTTGGGAGCCAAATTGGGTTTGCATGTAAGTCTAATGCAATGGAAAATTTAACAGGACTGACCCTATAAAGAGGTCATACGGAAAGCTTTCCACTTTTCGACTATAAGTTGAGGTAACTTGAAACCCCATCACGGTTAGTGATTACAACTTAATGTTTTCTCTCGGGCCATTTGTAAATTTCCAAGTATTTCGATACACTGCTAAGATTACTACAAATCGAATCCGGAATGGTTTTTTTTATAGGAACCTCCGTTTGTCGATAATGTACAGAAGACGTGTCTTGCAACGTTGAATAGTACACTGCACCTGAAACATTAGGGTTGTCGATGCATCCAGGTAGTCATAACAGGTTAGATCTAGACAAGTTGGAATGGAATGGTGATTGCTGAAATGTTCCCCATCAAAATCAATGCATTGTTAGCAAACTGTGTTAACCAAATTGATCATTTTGACAGCTATGCATTATGACTGCCAAGAATGCAGTGACAAATATTTATCAACAAATCAATTACCAATTACGGTGCTAATGAAACAAGTGCTGCCTTTTCATAGTAGATTATGCATTACAGTGGAATCCGGTTATTACGATCGCTTTGGGACTAGTGCTTTTTGATAACAATAACCGGCTGATAACACCACTATTGTTATCATGGTTAAGAATTATGTACTGGTGATAAATCTTGTTTATCAAGGTTGGGAATTATACTATATTTTATTACAAATTTTGGCATAATTGCTGTACAACAACATTTAAAGATCGTACTAAAAATTTTTGTTAGGCGAGGTTTTAATGGCTAGATGTAGGATTATCTTTTGAGTAGTGTTGAGTAAAGCCAGATTAAGATTTTATAGCGAAGAGTCGTGTTTCTTTGTGTATTTACTCTCACGATGATTGGCCAGAATGGTCCGCTTCATTTACTTCGAGATTTTTGTTCAACATAAACGATGGGAAGGGAACTTCCAGTTGGCTAAAGAAGCTGATAGTCAGAAACACCTGGAGCTGCACAAAACACTCACGCTCTTGAGTTTCAATCGAAGCGTGCTTCCCAAATCGACGAGAGATCTCGTCTGCGAGCCAAGAGAGACTGGCTAGTGTACTTCCTCGAGCAGAAAATGCACATGTTACAACTGACACAGCTTCATTCCTTTTTTTTAAATACATGAGTTCGTAAGCTACACATTAAGAGAATTTAATAGAATTATTTTAGGACATTTATTGTAAAATGTCATCGTTAAAAGTTTGTTCTGTGGGTGTTAGGTATTGTACAGGTTGGCAAACTCAAATCCTGATTCAGTTGATCTAATCTTGTAATATACAGTACTGTGCGTTGTTCAGATACATGACATTTATGATGCGCCCGTCCCTTAAAACCAAATAATCCTACACACCTCAATCAAATCCTGATTCATTGGAACCCAATGAATTAGTTATTATATTAATAATAATCAGAATTATTCCGGATAAGTGATTATTTTTCTGCATCACATTTTTCTGCATTAGATTGTTTTTGATGCCTCTAATCGGCATGCTTAGTAACGTGAATGTACGATTTTGATCCTAATGTGATCCTCAGCCCTTATTCTCTTTACGTTTGCTTTCAAGTAGCCTAATAAATATCATAATGAAACAACACTTGTTCATATCATATCACATCAATCCATTAGAAAAACAAGTAAGCAAACACCTAAACCTAAAAATCGGAAGAATAAAAATGCACTCCTACCTTTGACTGACCGGGTAGCAAAGTTGAAGAAAATAATTGTAACGTTTCACTGCTTTGTAACTAAAGGCTTGATCACGGAAGAAATTAATATATAGAACAAAAACATACAGAAAAGACCAGAGACAAGGGAAAAACCACCACTCTATATTAATATATCAAATTTTATCAAAACTCGACTAACAACCTATAACTTCCTCCCACGCGCCCTGAACACCCAGCAAGCCACAACCAACACAACAACGAGCAGAAACATCCAATCCAATTCATGTTCACCAAAGATAACTTTTTGGAGACTTTTGAGACCAGGGTAAAACGTGAAGAAGTCAAACGCATGCTATCTTGTATCTTCTCTTTTTTTCCACGTGGAACCTCGGTGATGTTTTTTTGTCTTTTTCATTTTTTTTGTGCATTCGTTTTCGGATCGAACGTTCAATCTTCGTTTCTCAGCCTAGGGTCGTTTCTTCGGTGTAAGGTCATTTTCTTTGGTCTTTGGCGTACGGTGAGCTGGCAACATTGCTGCTACAACTACAGTACTCTCTCACCTTGAGTTGACTCCGTGCAGGTCGTTTAGGTTGCTTCGGTGCTGTTGCTAAGGTTGGTGGTGTTCACCGTTCCTCCAGATGATGCCACCAGGGGAATGCCAAGTGGCCACTTGGGTGAGTGAAAAGTGAAGATGGATGATTGCACTGTCTGTGGTCGCATTATCAAACTTGAGCAGGTCGAAGGTCTGTCTCGTGTTACTTCAGCCAGTGAATAAACTTCCAATATTTATTGGATAGATGCTGAATATAATAACTAAACGGGAACATTTTTCTCCTTCCAAGAAACATGTCGCATCATGGCGATCCGTCCGTACGACTATAAGATTGACTTTTGAAAGGATTCGTTAAATAAGATTTTCAGAAGCATAATTTCTTAACCTGACAAACACAAATTATCACCAATAGAAAAAGTTTAAAAGGAAAATTTTAAAAAATTAAAATTACTTATTACTTAAAACTATTTAGAATTAATTCTACTGACTGGCTCGCGACGTTTCGACTCCATGCTAGAGGCTTCATCGAGTAAGAAAGAAAGGTCGGAAAAAAAGAAAAGTGCCAAGGAGAAACAGGCGAAATTAATATTTGCACAGATTTAATCACACTTTCCTATTTTCCTTTTTTTTTCACCTACCGAAGCCTGTAGGAGGAAGGCGAAACGTCATGCTGGTAAAAAAATTATCCGGCGATAAATTATAATGGATAAAGGGTTTTTACAACAGCATATTTTTTTATTATTTATTTATTTATTTGTTTTGTTTTATGGAGATTGTCAACTTTTCAGGGTTTTGGTGTCAATACTGTGAATTAAAAACAAATGTAAAGTCGTCTGCTGTCTCAGAATTTGTGGTTTTAATTGGAATGTACAAAACGCATTGTCGCAGCCACCGAATCTCTTAATTTATAGTGAACAATGCATCACTAACAAAATAGTGAAGATCAGCGTTAATCAGAAAGCCTCTTCAATTTGTCAACGTGAATTTATGTCGTGTTGGTATTCTGTTAGGCTCGCATTTTTCTTCAGGGCTCTTTTCATCGTCGTCTGCATCTGCGAGATGATGATAACTTGAAAGCTG
Source organism: Cryptops parisi (assembly GCA_034695005.1). Classification (NCBI taxonomy): domain Eukaryota; kingdom Metazoa; phylum Arthropoda; class Chilopoda; order Scolopendromorpha; family Cryptopidae; genus Cryptops; species Cryptops parisi. The sequence goes on along the minus strand of JAQIWH010005434.1, from coordinate 5,072 downwards.
AATGTCATGCCAGTACAAAAACAAAACGTGAGCTTTGTCAGCGAAACCCATGAAAGATTTTTTACCTGTGGGCACTAAAGAGAAGTTACCATAGCAACCGGATGATATTGCTTTGTCGAAGCTGCTTATCTATAATTTTGTTTAGCTTCGCCATTTCTGTGGTTTACCAAAATGCACAACAAGCTACTCCGTGATACTTGGTGAACTGGTCACTGATAATTTCTTGTTACAAGTACGCGGTGAAACGTTTTGATACTGTTTTGAATGTAAGTTCGTTTTATTGACACAAGACCGAAAGACTAGTTTAGTTTGGTCTTTGTTATTGTTGTTGTTAGTGTTAGTGTTATTGTTGTCTAGTTTGGTTTTCCAATTCATTCCGGGTCGAATCTTTCTTTAGGTTTCAGTATGCGAATGTTTTATAACACTTGAAATATGCTATTTTATTTTTGTTGTTTTTTGCTTGAGTGGAATTTGTTTGAGTGGAACTGTGAATACAAAAAAAAATCTTTTAAATTGAAGATACTATATGAACGAAAAGCACTTCCAATCTGGTGTTTTGCCAAAAAACAAGTAGTACTGTAACAGTAGTAAATAGTACGACAGACTTACTGAATACTAACAGGAGATGGCATTTATAGATTGTGATACTAGTTTTGTAAGCTTTATGTATGTATGAGCCAAATATAAATAACTAGTCGTTATAGCACGGGAAAGGATGTTGTTATTATTGGAAAGTGAACATTAAATAATGTGCATCTAGTGACAGAATGTTACAACACAAAGCGTTTATGACGCATAGACACTCACAGTTTGGGTCATTCTTATTATTATTATATCCAAGCTGTAGCCAAACTATTGTCAATTACTTTGATTGGTTAGCTACTTTTACACACTTTCGATTGCAAAATTTTCTGCCTCGATATTCTCTACGGATTTTCCATTATTCTATGACAAATAAACGATTTTCTTTGTATGACATTTTAAAAGTAAAATAATGTATACAAGTTGTTCATTTAGTGTTGTAGAACAAACTTAAATTGAAAGCTAGTCTATATAGGTAGTACCTAGAATAATGCAGTAATGGAAATTTATAAGTAGGATGTATACTTACAATTTTTTTCTATATCTTTGTTTTTGTTTTTATTTACAGGCATAAAGGTTTTTTGAAAGATTGTCCGGACGGTTTGCTCACTGAACAGGTAATATTTTATTTTATATTCATCCGATATCTACAGAATGAAATTGACCGTACAGTTATTCTGTTGATACAGTACTTCCATTGTTAAAAAATTCGTCTATTAAAAATCTCGTGTCATTAATGACACGAATACTTTGCTAACGAATTAACTGAGCGTTCTTCTGTAATGGTATACCTATTAAATTTGGCATTATAAGATATGTTTCATCTTTAAATCGCTTAAATCGATTTTCAGAATACGCATTTTCATACTTTAGTTTTAGTAGGAAACATAAAAACAGATAGCTTTTTTAGTGTTTAGGATTTTTTCCTTGTTTTTTCATGTTTTTTTTTTGCCGAGATTTGTGTCGAACAACTTTCAAATTTGCAATGTCATTCTAAGTCTTGTCTTATAAAGTGACAAGCTACCTTTGCCAAGCCATTGTCTTTCAATCTTCTTACGAAGTAGTTGCTTTCCGGTGGAATCGAATTCTTGTCACAGTAGTGTTTTTTTGGTTATTTTTTTTTTATGGCATCATTTTTTACAGACTTGTCTTAGATGTTTATTTTTTTTCACTTGTATCAACTGCTATTGGTTGATCATCCCCTCTTAACATCTTTGAGATTGAAATGTTCTTTTCTGCCGTTCAGAAGTGATCTTCAAAGATTGAACATGTTTAACCATAAGGGATAACATTTTCAGTAATTGTATGAGAAATTAGCAACTTGAGGATTTTGGAAATGTTTGTTGCTGGTACGATTGATTTACCCATTTTTTTGGTGATCTTTAGTTAACGCAGGTTGCAAGTCTGCAATGTCATTTAAGTTGGTTTGGTGTATGTAGATGCTCTGTAGGTTGCGGGAGAAAGAATTTTTTCGCCCAGTTTCTGTTTTGTGTGTACGTATGTGTGGAACTGGGGGATCAATTGGTGATCAGTGGATAGGATAAACGTTATCCAAGCTCGCAACAAAATGCACGGGGTGTATGTATCTTTATTGCAGTGTGTGACGAACGATGGGGGCCACAGGTTTCTGTGGAGTCCGATCGATTCCCTTCGCTGCTTGGATCCCCCAATAGGAAGAATATGACACGTACCCAGTGCTGGAAAGCAGCCAAAATTTGGTTGTACCCATAGCAACCAGCAGGTAATGGATTGGTGACCGAGCATTGGCTGGCGGGGGAAAGGGGTTTATACTACAACGGGGGTGGTAGGGGAAACCAAAAGAGAGGGGGAAAAATGGGCATGTGCAGACTTAATCCCATCTCTGTCTGCCCATTTTCATGACCACTCTTGAGAAATGGGACACGCAGATGGTTGATGACTCTGGTCCATAAATGATCTTGGACTTTGCCGTTTGCCGTCGAATTTGTGGCGAACAGCATAAACGAAATGGAATAAGTTTCCCAGAATAGGAGCTGCTGTTCGGTTTTAATTCCAATGAATGTTGTCTGCCTTTATTGTTCTCAGTCGAGGACTAAAATTGCTGCCGTCTGACTGTCGAGTAGCTGCATTTATTGGGTGGTCTGTGTTGATGGTTAATAGCTCGCCTGCTTCAATTCTTTCGTCGGCTTGTGTTTAAGAACTTAGATTTCAGAAACGAATCCTTAGTCATTCCGAATGAATTTCTTATCTCTCGCTTTATTGCTCAAGATTGGTTCAAAATGCTTATTTAGAACTTCTGCATCCAGTTATTGACTTCTGAGTTGAGTTATAAGACTTCTGTCTGAATTCTCGTCCGTTTATCAGTAGGTATGTATAAAATGCTGTTAGAAGGCTGTTACGATACTTGAATGTTGTAGAATAAACCTTTAAAGTACTATACATTTTACTTTGGTGCTGGTAAATAGCCCGTCAAAAGTGACGGGAACGTTTTTTGTTTACATTACGCAAGTCGTTATTTTAACTTACGTTGCTTCGCAATAGTCGTTACAGTTAGAGCCTAGGTTCCTCAACCTGTGGGTCGCGACCTCCTTGGGAGATGCAAAGTATTTTCTGAGGGATCACAGCTGTTATTGTTAGTTACAATTATAACTCATTAAGTTAAAGTTACATTCTAAAATATTCATTTTAATGATTTATACACCCTATTGAAATAAAATTTTATGTAAACTTAAACTCGAAAAAGGTTGGAAACCTACGAGTTGGTAGAGTGTCGATATTTCGGTATAAATTTCGGCATTTTCATACACGGTGCGCTGGCGCTATCATAGCTGGTTAGGAGGAGCGCTGCAATTTTATTTAGATAGATTAAAAAGGTGGCATGCTGATTTGGATGCGCATAAAGTTTGTGCAATTTGATTGGTAATGGAGAAATTGATTGACACGAATGAATGTCTGAGGACGAGTCTGAAAAATAGAATTTAAAAATTACGTTTTTGACAAATTATTTTTCACCCAATTTTTATTTTAACAACATTGTAATTTTTTCTGAATAACTGAACTTTTGCATTATTATAGAAATTAGATATTCAGTTTTCAAAGTCATTTTCGAGCTATTTTTTTGGGGACTTGTTTATGTGAAATTAATTTGGGTTCATTACAGTAACCATTTCGAGTTGCAGTTGTAAAATTAGACAGAAAAATAAAATTGATACTGATCTGACTAGAAAACATTTTCTCTAAACATGGTTCGTCTTACTTTATTCTAAAGTGGATTCTGGAATATATTTGAAAAAAAAATGCTACAAGTTTTGCAAGATGGGTCTATCCCAGAACATTTTTCAGACGACTCCCAGAATTCTCTTTTGAAACGTGCTTCGTGTCGGGTCAACAAATAACACGTGTTCTTTGGAAATAACTGTATCAATACTTACTATGTTTGAATAACTCTTTCTACCCGAACATTGAACCCAACGGTTGAGCTGAAGAATCTATTAGAGGCCAATTCTGTTTTAAGTGCAGCTAACTCCTTATACAGTGTAAGATCTACATACACCTTGTCTCACGTTCTTCGCTTAACATGATTTTGCACTTTCACATGGTAATCCTCAAGAAGCACATCTTCAGCGTTAAACCAGGATTTCCAATAGACTGTGCGCAGTTTTAACTTTTGGCGTTTGTGCACTTTTCAGTGTATTAAATGCAGTACGGTTATACCTAATGACCATAGGGAGTTTGGGGGGGGGGTCGTCTTTGTAAAGACACAAGTTGGACCGAAGTGTAGTTCTTTATACTTCGCTATCCGCGAAACAAAGCCGGTGCTTTAGGTAAGAGTGGGGGAAAAAAGGTTACCAAGTTAAAGAAGTCACGTTCCTTTCATGTTATAGCCTATGCAGATTTTATGAGTTTAAAGCGGCGTTAAGGACGAGGGTTACGTTTTGTATGCTTTTCCACACACACAAAAAAACAAAAAACGTTTTTATGGCTGAGAATAAATTTAATTTCACCTGGAAATTAAAATGCAAATGTAAACATGTTTCCCCGAAAGTCACATATTTTAGAAAACGGCGTTTACTTTTATTATGTATTTTTATGGAAATTTCGCAGTTTTGGTCGATAAAAAACTAAACATTCAGGGTCGGTGGTCATCATAACATACATATTTTCAAAGTTGGAATTTCCATGCAAAGTAAAAAGATGGGCGTATGTCGTGTTGTATTATGTAGATTGGTAAGGTTTGTTTAAATTTCATGAGATGGGGAAAGTCACTTTTGCCTTTCAAAGAAGGTGCGGCGGCATTTTTGATATGAAATATCTTCAGCGGGATGATCACTGATGCGAAATTGCGATTACCAGGAACATTTGTCATGTGTGGTGTTATCAGGTCAAATAAATCAATGTGTGATATTTCAGTTTTTTTTCTTGAGTTATGAGTACCCAGGGCCGGATTTAGATGTGGTGAGGCCCTAAGCTATGTTAAATTGTGAGGCCCCTACAGTGGCGGACTGGACACT
>JAQIWH010005433.1:0-14659 GCA_034695005.1 Cryptops parisi | reverse complement strand
TTTTCTATTCCGAATATGTTCAACCCATCATCGAAGGGTTTATATATTCTGGAAGAGGTACAAAAAACGGGAAGAGAAAGATAGTAGTGAGAATGGAACTGTGGAGAGATTGCTCTACAACCTGAGAAAATGTTGTTGACTCGGAAAACGAATGAAAGCTTGGATCTTATGGATTTCAATTTTCTGGAGTTGAGCTACAGTAGTTTATTATATAGTAGTTATTAGTTTATTTTACATATTTTAAAATTTAATTACCGTGATTGATTATTTTATATAGTAAATGTTTATGCTATTACCCGTATTTACTATAATTATACATATGTTAATGTATGCTCATTACTCAACAAAACTAACATTTTAAAAAGTAGTTCTCGAGTTTATACGAATTCTTTGTATGAATTTTCCATAATATGTGACAAGAGAATGCGAGACAATTGTACGAGTTTGTGGCTGAATGTTGATGATTAAATACTTTATAGGAATTTCGACATATGCGATGTTTGAGTGAAACAATTCTCGTATAAATCAAAGAATTCTTTTATTTCGGTACAGGTAGTAACGAAATAAGCCATTTATTTGGTTAGCTTTAGTAAGTATGATTTAACATGTTAATTTTGGCTAATTTTGTAAGTTTTGAATTAAAATGATCAAAACAAGAATGGTATACATGAATAAACAAATAAATATAAATAATAGTATATGCTGTAATTTAAATAATTAAAGATAGACCACTTTTAAGTTTTTGGTGACGTTAATATAAAGACATGAAAGTTGACATAAAGATTTGAAGCTGTAATGTAAATAATTAAGGCTGTAATATAAAATTGATATACAGAATGTCCCAACATTTTTCATTTATCGGTAACGTGCTTTTTATCAGAGATAATTTAATAATAATTTGGATCATAGTAAAAAACATATACACAATGAACTCCATACATTGGGATATTCAACACATTTTTGAAAAAAAAAGTAACTGTATATTACCTATAAAAGTTATGAGGAAATGTCTAGAAACATTATTTATATATGAAAATTTTTGGGATATCTTATACATTGTAGTTTCAATTTAAATTAGATAATTGTACTCTTGCGTGTAGGTTGGAAAATTGAGTTTAATTCATTTTTGGTTTTCATTTGGTGTACACGTAATTCTGGTTCAGCGCTGAAACTCATTTTGAGCGTTATGCGAAGGATTGCTGTACATCCATCATGACACGTACACTTAACACAACATTGGAGACGTGAGGAAGCCATCCGTTGTTGGTTTAGAGTGAGAAAACTGCTCATTTCTAATTTTGACCGTTTAATTATCAGCGCGTTTTAAACGGTGTCGTGATGTAGTAACAGCTTAAGGCGGGTGCTTGTAATGTATTCTTGACGCGAGCGTGACGACGATAAAAATAAGTTCTAAATAGGATTGGCGCATTTCGGAGGGGCCTAAGTTGTGCAAACGTTTGCTAATTCCCAAAATCTCGATAGGTAAATAAAGCAGCCGACTGGGCGTTAATAATTCATGTTATAGGAATAACGCGAATGGAATCGTTTGTTGTTTGACCCGTTTTCGAGAGAGGAAAAGAGTGAAAGAGAGAGAGAGAGAGTGGGATAGAAAAAAAATTTCGACAGAATCACTCATTTTGCATCGTTTGCATTCTTAAGCTAGAGCTTAACGTCGAGATTGTCTGCGCAAACAGTTCGCCTTGTGCGCACCTTTCTACAACGCCACGTCGTTTTCCTATTTGACACTCCTGCTAGGCGACACTTTCTCTCTGTTGATTAAAACTACTACTGCTGTTAGTATTATTATACCTGTACTACTGTCGCTTTTCGTAACTGTACCGAAGTCTTAAATCTGTTCTCGCACGATAAACGAACACAGTTGTCCCTTGTTAGCGAGTCGAAAACGCTTAACTATGCATATACATCTTTTCCGAATTGAAATGCAAGCAAAATAATTATCATTCGACGAATTGAAAATTTCGCTAGTATTGTCGCATGATTAATGTCGAAATTCAGAGAATGGTTAATAATACCTTGTGTGAGTAGGCTAATATTTATTTTTATGATTAAATTGAAAGGCTTCGGGTAATATAATGGTGAGCCACATTTTAAAAATTGTTCAGGAGAACGTTTTTCTGGTGAGAAACTCCACAGAGTACCATACTGAACAACAAGATGATTCTTTATATTATGCTGCCATTTTATTTTTTGGAAACTCCAGAAAGTGGTAAAGTAACAAGCTAGAAACGTTACGGAAGAACAGTTTGATGTAAAAATGTCAATTTTGGATAAGTGTGGCTTACCGTTATATTGCCCGAAACCATTCAATTTAAACAGAAGTCATGAACCTAAGTGGTTCATGATTAGTTTTAAAAATATTACACATAATCATTTCACGCGGGAGTAGATTCGAGTAAAAAAAATTTTTGCGGTAAAAACAGGGATGCCATTTTTCTACGTTTTATTATTGTTTAAATAATATATTGATTTTTTTTTATGGCTTGGATTTTATTTTACTTTTACTTTTTTTGAGTACCGGTACATACATTGTATACTCAGAAGACCTATAGGCTTTGCGAAGGTGCTATAATCAGCGTCTGCAATGTTTGTGGTCGAAACCGTGTATTTCTCACTCTCGTTCAAAGTTTACCTCTCACCCTTATTTCTTACCTATCTCCAGTTTTATGGGTAGTTTATTTCTTGTTTTGTATGTTTAGTGAGATAGGCCTAAACATAGTTCTCAATATCAGCTCAACATGATGTTGCGTTCACATCGCCCGTGGAGGGGAGAACATTGAGAGAGAGAGAGAGAGAGAATAAAATTGAGTTTTATCTCGAAAACCAAACTTTTAGGAAATCGATGCAGTGATTGCGAGTAAATTATCGTGGCAATAGAAAACGTGTTTATGGCTTAATGGCACCTGAAGAAGAAATTAGGAAACGAGAGAGTGATTTGAAGGGGGGACCCTGCCGGCGTTTCTTTTATCGCCTCCTTTTTTGTAGCGGCAGATAGCGAAAGCAAAGGCGGCAGACGCTGTGTTCGATAAACATTCACTTTAGTTGATTGAAGATAATGATGATGATTACAACTCAACTTTGAATTGCCTACACGAGTGATTCGGATAATAATGTTAGTTTGATTTTTATTATATGAGTTTTACAGACGATGAAGTTTGGAATGCTATGGAGGTTGTTTTGTTTTAATAAAAAAAATTATTTCCAATGCACTACTATTATGTAAGAACTGTCTATTTAAATTTAAAAACCTGACTACTGGTTTCTCCTGTTTCGCGTGCGGAATACGTTCAAAGAGGCTCACCTATGATTTATAAAGCATTTCCGCTTCCTTAATTTGTACTTTCTGATCGGATAAAATTAAAAATTTATATGGTCACTGTAGTTATATTTTACAAGGTATGTTACAAGATACTATTTTTTCAATAATAATAATAATTACTCAGATGTGTGCATCTATTTAATTCTCTAGAACGGTAATTTTTGTGATTCTCTTTGCAATTTATTTCAACTTTCAAAGATGTTCATTTAACGCCGGTTGTTAATTTGGGTTATTGAAGTGAAAGGGACGGTATTGTTAAAAAAACTTTATTTTCTTAAGTTGATAGTAGAAAGTTAATTTTGGCATTTTTTTTTTTAAACTGAGAAGCTGTTTGTGACACTTGGGTTGGGTAGAGGTTTTCATAGACAATAATAAATTCTGTTAGACAAACAAAAACGTATTAATTTTATAGATATATGATAAATTATTAAGTGTTGTATTTTTAACTAACCTAAACTGATAATTATACTAATAGGCATTAGTTTAGGTTAGTTAAAAACAACAACAATTACGCCTATACCAAGCAACACAAGCGGCTTTTAAATTAATAAAAAGTAGGCCTACGTTAATTATTAATGAATAACGTTAGACAAAATTGTGATTAATAATAAAATTAACAGTATGTTGGTAGTATCGTAATTTGTATGTTATATGTAGTAATTATCGGTAGACTTGGATTAGTATAAATCAGAAGACTGTATTTTCAGATAAGTTGTTTTGTTTGTTACTCAAGATAAGTTGTTCAAGATACAATGTTGTAGCATAGATACGTTGACATTATTCACAATGTTATTGTAGTAAAATTACTGAAATCTCAAAATTATAAGTCGATTATTTGAGCATTCGTCAATATAAAGAAAAATCCCCAAGTTATCTGTATAACTCTTGAAATCCACGAGGGTATACCATAACAACGTGAGTGTAAACAATAATGCCATAGACTAAAAAGACTATATCTTTCTAGTCGATGATGATACTTTCATGTTTTTATAACAACAAGAATGAAAACAGTAATAATTAGTTTAGATGTAAATTTATACAATGATCTTCCGGTGTTACAGCACGGGTTGCCTACTCGTGTTGGTATGTAAAATTGGTAAGACGATACACGAAAATTGGAAACCACAGTGAGGTTATTGGAATGTTCAATATTTGAAAAGGGGGAAGAAGAATAGGGGAGTGGGAGTTGTTGGGAGAAAAGATGGAGACAATGATGGAAGAGAAGGTAGCGAACCGAAACGACGAAGAAAGGAATCGTCGTCGTCGTGTCTCAGCGTGTCGTCTAAGCCTAACGCGAGCCTACGATGGCTCATATCGAGCATCCGAGAAGAAGATGGGGAGGTGCTTTCAATTTTTTTTCTCTTTCTCCACCTCTCGTATTTTTCCTTTGGTAAGAGATACCGAGTAAGAAAGAGAGTGAAAGACAGGGGGGGAAAGAGAAAGAAAAGCTGTCGACAAGCGGATCGCTTTTGCGTTGCGAATAAAATTAAGCGCCAAGGAGATTTTGATCAGTTGGCGCAACGCAAACAGCCGAAGGGAAAAGATGAAAGTAAAGAAGAGGCAGACGAAGAAGCAGAAGCATCGTCGTCGTCGTCTTTGGTCGTTTCATTTCATTGGCTTATACTGCTATCGTCTTTTTTCGTCTATGTGTGTGTGTGTGTTTTTTCTTTTTTACTTTTCTTCTGTTTTATCTTGACGGTTGCCAAGATGGCAGCCGAAAATTTGGAAGAGCACCAAAACAACTTGGTTGGGCGATAAGATTATTTTGTGCGATCTTACCTTCATTTTGGGGAGGAAGAAAGAAAGCTTGATTGAATTAAGACGGAATTCCATTCCAATAGGAGTTTTTAGAGTATAGGGAAATGGTGGAAAATGATGATGACTATAGATTTAAATGAGAGGGTTGTAATTATCTATGAAAAGTGATTGTGAGACTTCGGATTGAGAGGTAATTGAAGAACATGACATTGATTTTACAAGTTTTTTTTTTCTTGGTTGTGGAAATGCTATTAACCTATAGCTTAGATAAAGAGTAAAAGGGTTCTATTAACCTATAATTTAGAATATAGGTTAGATAATAGAAAATGTTATTAACTAACCTATAACATAGCTTATTTTCAAGATGTTATTTTGTCAAAAGAAGCTATCCAGGCAGCTCATACTATGCCTGGATTATATATTGTACATATGCACAATAAATTCGTGTATTTAATGAAATAGTTTAAGGTCATTGATACTAGTTGAATGGCTTGTTTGGTCGGTTTTGTTATTTTTTGTGTTATTATACCACGTGTGATAATAGCTTCAAAAATTTGTTAAGGGCTGGTTAGCAGGTTTTGAAAATTTTAAGTTTATAATAAATTTAAGTGTAATTTTATTTACGGATAGTCCTCAAGTTCAATATTATGCGACGAGATCAATTTTCTCAGCTCCTCGTTAATGTCGTTATATACTAAGGAAAATTTGTTATAATGCCATTCTGTAGATGATGTAAAAGTGACTGAACTTTCATGTAACTGTTTTCTTTCCACAATGTGTACGCCACGTGTGGAGCTAGTATTACCTTCATGTTGTTATTGTCTTCACTAGTTTTTTCGGATTAATCGCATAGTAGCAAATGTTTAGCATATATCGGGTAACGAATATTGGGGAAAACAGTTTCATCGCATAATGGTGAAATCGTACATAAAACTCACATAAATCGAGGATTTTTTGTATTATATTAAGTATTTTAATAACAATGTTATAATGAGGTTTGGACAAAAATTTTGTTAGAAATGTACAAATTTTTTAATTTCAAGCCACACAAAGTTAGTGCAATAGGAATTTTTTTCTTTGAATTTCCCATGATTCAGTGTTACTACAAGGTGAACAAAACGTTTACGACATCTTAATCTGACATAGACATTCGAATTCATAATTTCATTACATTACGTTACATTCGCTTTAAGTGTATACCGTTGTTAAAATTCAGGTAGCAGTTGAGGACGTTTCTCCTTTGTGTTTTCAATAGGATGTTCATTGTCATTGAAGGATCTATTGTACTTGATCAAGAGAAAAGAAATTCATTAAAATGAATCTTCTCAGCGATGATGATGAGGGTATAAGAAAGAATATAAAAAAGGGGGGAAAGGGGTAGGGTGGAGGAGAAGGAGGAGGAGGAAAGGGTTGAAGCGTCGAGTGAGCTTTTGAGCTCCGTCTTTTCGGATCAGCTCTCACCAGGTTTTAGTGATTCCGTGTGACTTACGGCTTGTTAGCGCTGACGCGAAAGCGAACACGAAATGGAGATGAAGGAATTAGCGAGCAACTTATTCCACCGTTCCGAAAATACTTACAAAAATGGCATTTTAATCTAGCCTAGAGCCTTCTTTATGGGGCGAAATCCTTGGAAAATCGCGTCTGAATTTTCTTCTTCTTCTTCTTCTTGTTCTGCTTCTTTGCAGATGAGAATAGAGAAAAAAACGGAAGAAGACGGAACAATTTTTATTGAAATCTGTTTCGCAAACTGGATATTAATTCGTCGTCTCTCTTAGTTTTTTTTTTATTCTTCAATCTTAACTTTCATCTTCTTCTTCTGCTGCTTTTTCACGCTAGGGGTCCACAAAGTTTTTTTTTTTGTTCATTTCTTTTTATTTTATTTTATTTTTTCTTTTTACTATCGTGACTCGAAAGCAATCTTCTCGAAAAGCCAACCGAAGCTTTTACTATCATTTTCCATGGCTTGGAGTGGAATTTTTGCTATCTTGCTACGTTAATCGTTTGTGCAAAATTCAAGAGCTAGTCGTCGATGGAGTAAGATTTTTTAACTCTATCCACTATATTTCATACATAGATTTATATCGCATTTTTATCCATAAATTTTTTGTTTCAATTGTTTAATTGCGTTTAAAGGAACAATGCACAACACAGACACAAACAAATCACACTTAAAAGACAAACTATACAAAAAACAAACAAAAAATATATGAATTATAATAGTTTTGATGAGACAATGTATAATATATGTGTCGAACATAGATTATACATTATTGAAAACTCAGGAACTGTAAAATTAAACATTTTTTGATTGAAAAAACAAAAACGTTTTTTGTGTTAACGTTGGTCTAGCAAAGATCAGAAGCTCTACAAGTTATCTTTACGCATTGAAGCTTTGTATTGCAGGAAAGTCCACGTATTAGTTTAGCCACTAACACTGAAAACCCTTGTCAATGTGGTTTACACATTACAACGTGGTGTTGCAAGGAAGTTCGATTTTAATTGCAGCATTGTACAATAGAATCCGGTTAGTTTAATCATGGATAATGTTATCAGTCAGCTATTGTTATCATAATCAGTCGGTCACAAACCACTGTGTAGTGTATTTTTATTTATTGGTTAATGTTATCAGCCGGTTATTGTTATCAAAAAGCATTAATCCCAAAGAGATCATAATGACCAAATTTTACTGTATTGCAGAATAGTCAAATTTAAAATGTACATGTTGTACACGAAAATGTTGTTGTTTGTGAACGAAAGGCTTGTATTGTATTATATGTAGTTTCCAATGCGTTTCGATTGAATAGGTATGATAAATATCGAAGTTGACTATTGTAAACTACATGGTGTTGTGCGTCAGTATGATTGATAGAAAATTATACAAAATACATACAGTATTGAGTTTTCATTTTACTAGATAAAAGCCTGCTTATACTGTATAAATATTATGGCGTAATTTCTTTACTGTAATCTTTATTTCATTTTAGTAATAAGCTTTTTGTCAAATTTGTGTGAGATGAGTATGTGACTATAATTTTTTTTCCGGTGTCTTTGTTAAAGACTTTAATTTGTCTCTTTTTCCGTAAATCCTTGAGTTGTCTTGTTTCAATTATCCTTTTGATGTTTTTTTCTAATCAAAATGCTCATGACACCACGGGGACAGGTTTTCTCGGGGTTCTTCTGTTTCCTCTTGATTCATGAAACCTTATTCCATCGTCATCATCCTCGCCCCATTCCTTTATTTTCCGATTTAATAAAGTTTGAGGTCTAAATGACACTTCGTGTGGCCAGTTGGTGCCTTCGTGAAAAACCAAATATATTTACCTCAAAATGCTTTCCTGGATTTTTATTATAGAAGACTTTTTTACTATCATTGGTAATCTTGTTCATGTCAAAGTATTTCAACCGTACAGCGTTGATGTTATTCTAGTTAATTGTCTCTTCTAAGAGCCACTATTTGGTTGGAACATTGCTGTTTTCTTCATCGACTATTGTTGTTACAATATAATTGATTCGTTTGTTGTGTATTTAGGTGTGGTTCAAGAACCGCCGGGCCAAGTGGCGCAAGCGGGAACGGAACGCGATGAACGCGGCTGCCGAGGGCTTCAAGAACGGCTTCGGCTCCCAGTTCAACGGGCTGATGCAACCGTTTGCCGACGACAGCCTCTACTCGGGTTACTCCTCTTACAACAACTGGGCGTCGAAGGTGCCGAGTCCACTGAGCGCCAAAAGCTTCGCCTGGGGACTCAACTCGGTCAACGTCAATCCCCTCACGTCGGTCGTGCCCAACCAGGGCACCGTCCCTTCGATGGGCATGACGTGCTTCAACTCCCCTTCCTCCGGCATAGGGTCCATGTCGACGGTCAACATGCCCACCACCAGCCTCAACAGCCCCAGCAGCTCGTGTCCCTACGCCGCCCCCACGCCACCTTACGTCTACCGAGACCAGTGTTCGGCGGCGTCCATGTCGTCGTCGATCGCTTCGCTTCGTCTCAAGGCTAAGCAGCACTCGTCGGGTTTTGGCACCTACGCACCCATGAGCCCTAGGCAGCCTGCCACGCTGTCCGCATGCCAGTACGCCACCGTCGACCGGCCTGCTGTCTAGAAATACTACTACTACTACTACTACGTCGACTACCACAGTTAGTACTACTATAAGAGGAGAACCAGCCACTCGACAAGTAACCATCACCACCACAGATGAGTAGTAACGAACCAACCAAATAACACTCGGCCTACATTCGATTACATTCACTGTATAGCCATCTACCTACTTATTATTACTATGATTTTGCTTTTATTGGTTCATTGGCAGGGAGATTACTGCAAACTGGCTAATCTTCTGTTTTATTTTTTGTGTTAAGTTTTTTTTCTTCAACATAAAGGAAGACTACATTTCATATTAATTGTATACTTCGTACGATTAATATGATATAACATATAGGGCAGTAACTTCTATACAATTGTAGTTTTATCAATAGCCATGTTTTGTAATGGGGATTATTATGAAGGTGATTAGGATTAACGTTTACTTATATTAATAGTTTTATTTTTTAAGCCTAATTTTTTAGTTAAATTTTTTTTTTTTTTTGTAGTATTACATTTTTAATGTAATTTTGTTTTATTAATACTGTGTTTTATGCAGTAATGAGATACTAGGATCTATGTCTAGAAAGCGAGTGCAAATTGCAAATAAGATATGAAATTCAACAAAAGTGTTGAAATTCAAAACGAATGTTACTTATGTTAGATTTTTACAAAAGTACAATCCATTCCATTTAAAATACCAATACCAAAAAAAGTTACTACGTTTGTTTTGAAATTTTATTTTTTTAATTTTTATGAAAATAATTTTTGTTTTTATTTTTTGAAATAAGCCAAATGTTGTTACTGAATGGTTCAGTGTGGGAAAAAAAACACGACACGTTGAAAGAAAAATATTCAGAAAGAGAATGTTTTAGAGAGTTTTTATAGAGAGTTCTACCGCTTATTATATTCATTCTGCTAATTCAGCAGAAACAAAAAAAAAAATATATAAATATATACATAATAACAAACTACGAAAAAAAATATGATAATAAGAGACGCACTTCTTCAATTTCTCGACTATTTTAATACCAACATCCTCAACTTTTAATAGGAAATTTTGAAGTATTTTAAAAACAAAAATATAATAAAACAAAAAATACTTCTTCTTGAAAACAAAATACCAATAGTGATAGACAGTGACACTTATAATTTCAGACAGACTAAGATAATAGTTTTTCCAGAAAACTAAAAAACAAAAATGGAATCCGAAAACGGATTCTTCTTTTTTCTTCCCCTACTGTATACAATGAAAGGGTTAATTCTGGAATTACAAAGCTTGTGATTGTGGTGATCCTGGATATAGATATAATCCTGGATAGGCCTATACCAAAAAAAAAAATTAAATAAATAAACCAACATGAATCCTCCATGTTTGTTGACTCCAGGATCCTGTTTTACTACTTCAATAGGTTTTTCCGGAAAAAATTCCTGGAAGAATTTTCATACAAAGAGCCAACGAAAAACCACATCTACCTTCGAACTCTTTAACAAGTTCCATGTTGATGATGATTCTAGTGATGATGAACTTCTGGTTGAAGTGCTATCAGTTTGTCGATTGACTGAAACAAAAAAGGTTTTTGCATCAGTTGTTTGTACCTAGCAAACTGATGCATAGGAATGATATATATATGTATCCAAAAGCCAAACCAAAAAAAAAACAACCAAAAACACATCGACCCAATGGATTGTGTGCAATGAGGATTTAAATCTTTTTTTTCTCAAAAGACATCTTTATTTTATTCTTCGAGAAGAAATAGTGTTGGATGTTCGAATGGGTGAATGGATTCTTTAACCTTTTTTTTTCTTGTATTATTTTTTTTTTTGGAAATGCTCCAATGGCAACAACAACAACAACAACAATAATAATAACAACAACAACAAACTTTTTCTCCCTCGTGAGAGAAAAATAAACACTGGAGATTTTTTCTCCCCTACCGCTATTTCCCCCAACCCCTTACGCAACGAGAAGTGAATTATTTTAGACGTCGAAGAGTTTCTCATTTTTAATGCTACTTGTTTATTTTTCTCAATCAACATAGTCTATATCTTATATCTATATATAAGAAAAAAGAGGAAATTTTGTTATTATTCAATATATTATTCTTTTTATCCCTTTGTCCATTTTAACGTTGAGTTGCAATATTACTTTTTTTTTGGAAGAAAAACAAAAAAAAATATAATAATAATTTGTTTGTTGTGTTTTTCTTCGGAACTTCCCAATTTTTCTCCATAATCCTCTTTACCTCTCGTGAAATCAAATCCCAACGTCTGTGCAAAACGTGTTTAGCTATTTCTGGATGTCCGAAAACTTATTCGTCGCGTGCCTCAACGCCTCCACGGACAATGCATCAAGTCTTGTGCATTCTGTCTCTCATCGTGTTTCCATACACATTGTACGTCAAAAAAAAATAATAAAAAAGATAAGATGTTTTCACAGCTTCGATAGTGATTTTTCTCTCAGAACGAGAGAAAGAAGCAATTTTTATTTATTTCACCCTTTACTTGCAATTTCAGGACATGAGCTCAGTAGGAACAGTTCCGGAAAAAATCGTGTCTCGCGAGAGACACTAAAAATGCTGCTTGTATTGTGGTTGGGATTTTCAAGATTTGCTACTCAGCCACACATATTTGTATTGCGTGAAGCTCACTTAGGAATTAGCTCAACTTTGGGATTACGTGATGCGATTGTTTCCGGAACTTTTCGTATGGGAAAAAGTTGTTTCTTCAGGACCTCTACATGATCTATAAGTTTGTAATAAGAACCCTGAAACACCCTGTATGTATAGCCTATTCTTTGTCATGTATACATATAATATTACGTTTTAGATATAGAACAAACTTATATTTACACAATTGTGGTTTACTACAGCTTGGTTCTAACAAAAACTGTGCCAAGTAGTTGAAAAAATGACCACCAGTTGCGACGCGATAAAAAACAACTTATTATTCTGAATATGATGCTATCTGATAGTCTTTATTGAACCATTACCAACGTTTTCTGTTAAATTTGTTCTATTAATTCAAAATTTAATTTAGAACCAAGAAATCAAGACTGTGAGTTTCTATCGAAATTGGTCGTCTGACTAACAGTTCTTTTTATATCTGTATATGACGAGAATTAGGACATACAAAAACATTGTTGTGGACAGTTTTAACCATACTTGGTTATACTGAAACAATGCATAGGTTATATCAAATATTAATTTTTATTTACTATTGTTTTCGTTGATGTTCTTGATACGTCATATACTGTAAGCCTAGATTGTGCAATATATTGTGTGTGAGTATATATAGGCTTCACTTACTTTATATGCAGTATATATACAATGTTTAATACAGTTTATATACATTGTATATACACATGTTATCGTACGTTATATAACATATACAGTATATAAAATATTAAAATTATATATATATTTGAAAATATTATTAGATATAAGGCTAGTGGTATACGACGTATTACATTGCAATCGTACAGAAATGCGGTTGATATGTTTTCATCATGAATGTCTTTGACGGGCTGCCGTTGGTGTGCTTTTGTGTATTCAAAATTTTAATTATCTTTAATAATATGAAGTGTATTATTTATTTGTTGTGACAGCGTAATTTGTGTGCAGCCCAAGTTCTTTTATCTTCGACTCTGCTCCACTCAGTGTTTTCGACAGATTGCATCCAAATTAATGGAAACAGGAAATCGATGAGCGAAGAAAATGATGATAAACGTCGAAATGAAGACGAATTTTATTGGATTAGTGAAAAAAATAAATTCCAAGCTCTAGTAAGATCTTCATTTCAACATTTTTTTTTCTTATTTAAAATAAAAATCGTAATTATTTTTTTTTAATGATATGCTTTTTTTTCAGGTGATATAAAAGATCATCATTTACGTCTTGAATATGTAACTGTCTTGAAAACAGTATCTACAAGTAGTAGACGAATAGAGTTATTACTTGGCACCAAGAAAGTCCTACGGTGAGTACATAATATAAGCTTATACTATGACTACAAGTACTAACAGATTATTATAATATACTGAATGTTGTATAGTTTTTTTTTTTTATCAGCATTTTATTTTTATTATGTTATTAGTTTTTTTATAAGGTTATCTAAAAAAATTCCTGGCAGCTTGTGATGTTTGGTGTTATTAGTCCAACCTTTCTCGCCTTTTGGTGCTCAGTTTTTCCGATGTTCTCTCATAATAAATATTCGGTCTGATAGAAACCAATATCCCTTCAGCTATCATCACGTGTCCAACGTGAACGATGTATTACTACTGTTAAATATTTCATAATGGACCACCATCCATCAACAAAATTGAAATTTGGCACCATGGGAGGTTGATGCGAATTGGGAACGGCGTTGCTTGCTATACAGCTGCACTGAATTAAATAAGATTTTACACTACACTTGCTAAAGTCTCACTCGGCCTAGTAACATAAAAATCACTTTTCAGGTTGATGATTGATACCGGAAAGTTCTCATCGTTTATGTATATAAACTAAACAAAAATTCTTATACACAGATGACACTTTTTTTGTACATTGAAGCGTATTTCGATGAACATTTAAAGTTTTAAGTATGTTGAATAATACGATTGTGAACATAGCTTACATGAATTTAATATTTTTAGTACTGGTAGTGTATATCATAGTGAAGGAGATTCACGATTTATGCGAGGGTTACTTTCCATACAAGATTAGCATATAATCGAAGTTCTCATGAAATGGCAAAATTTTAGCGTCAAATCACCCCACTTTGTGTACAATTTCACAAATAGCATAATAACAAGATATTCTCCGTATAGTGAGTTTTTTGAGGAATTTCTCTTGTTGCAAAATAGCGAATCGCATATACTTAAATTACCGTGATGTGGCAAAACGTCGTTTGTTTAATCAGGTGTGCATCACAAAAAAATGCTTAATATCGAAACGTTTTCGCACATAACGAAGATTTAAGATATCATCTCTCGTCACTTATTAACAAAATTGCATGTAACGAACTCGCATAAACTGAGGATTTTCTGTAATTTCGATCCACATATAAGTATTATATATATATGAGAACTATTTCTTGTTTGCTATTTTGTACAAATTGAGTCTGTTTTATTTTTTGTTTCGTTTTTAATATTTTTTTTTTGAATTTTATTTTATGGAAGTGAAACGCTCATTTTTGCTTACACGTACAAGTTGGCATCTTTAAAACCTCATTCTTTTGAGCCATTTTGAAAATTCGGAGCAAAACAGCTGCATTGCGGACACTAGGTGGTCTCGTTTGTTTTTCGTGTTGTATTATTACTATGGAGCAGAACCTTCTGGAAACAAGGTGGAAGCAAAAAATAATATGAAGGGGTAAACGTTCTTTTTTTTTATTATCATTATGATTATCATGGGTCGTGTAATGTTATTAAGAACTGTGGCACGAAGAAAAACTGGAATTGCACACCAGTTGTTTTTTCGTTATGGGGTGTTTGTGGAT
>JAQIWH010005432.1:0-14661 GCA_034695005.1 Cryptops parisi | reverse complement strand
AGTTGTGTTTAATAAGGGTCAGATAAACAACCAGCATGTTACAGTGTTGGGGGTTGATTTTGATTCGGGGATGTCATCGGTAGACACATTGAAAAAATCATTAATAGATTGAACAGACAGATAGTCTTGTTCAAAAAAGTGAAACATTTATTATCTAATTCCGAGAAAAGAGTGTTTTTTATTTATTTCTAAGGTTTCAACAATAGTTGCCTATGGTATCCTGGTTTGGTCGGATGGGAAAAATTTTCGCATTAGAAGATTAAAAACAGCTTACAACAACTTATTGCGTGTATTGTTCGGATGGACGAGATTTGTTTCTATCTCGACCAAATGTAGAATATTGAACGCTTGATTTGGTACCACTATCACAGTTTAAAAGAACTTGTTGAAATGGTTGAAAACCAGGCTCATCCATTGCATAAGTACAGTACAGTAATTTGTTCAATACGGCCATTCATAATCGTGACTTGAAAGTAAATTCTTTTAAATAAATTGCCTGAAATTGAAAACAAATCACTTGATAATTGTTTTCCGTTTAATTTCTTTTCAAAGTGGAATTCAATGCCCCCATCTAGGATTCGAAAACGTGTTTGTTGGTGGTTATCCTAAAACCCTTATCGAAAAATAAAAATTGAACAACTGCATATTACGATATAGAACTGTTTTATTTGACCAATGTTGTATATTTTTACGTCTTTTACGATACTAAGTTTTTATGTTTGTTTTCTATTGTAACTTACAATATTTTGGTTGAAGGACCGTGAAATAAATAATAATAATAATCACAAAAATATACTTTTTGTAGGAATGAAGTGGATGAGTGCTATCATGGAGTAGCAGTAGCGAGTGAAGAAAACGATTAAACATTATCATTTTGTTAATTGTTAACATTTTTAAAATTTTTAGTTTCTTAGTAATGGATACGTAGTTACTGAAACCAAAGAGAATACGGATTAGTGTGTTGAACGCCACGGTAAGTCGCTTAATGCGATACTGAGATGTGTTGGACAATATAAGAATACCATATAGAATGAACGATTGAATCTTAGATTTGATGAACTGTACTTTCTGCTTGTAAGTCAGTATATTTTTCAATTTTTTGTGACGAAAATATTACGATGCATACGTTTGATGAGGTATTCAATGTGATGTGAAAAATTGAGATTAGAATAAAAAAGGATCTTTACAGGTTTGGTTTCGTTATTCTTAAACAGATGCAGGGTTTGAGTTTTAAGACGATTCAAAAGCATTCATTCATATACCTACCAACACTCGAGAGTGCGGAGATCATTTTCCATATGATATTCGGCAATGTGCAGATGATACTTATAATAGGGCAGGATCAATCGTCCACATAAGTGAATAGTGTGCTATGTAAATTATTATCATAAAGGCCATTTACTACTGAGAAAAAAAAAGGTCGTTGAAAGAGAAGAACCTTGTATGACCCCAGAAGTAGATGTTAATCTTGAATTTTCATCAGAGCCAATTTGGAACTATCTGTCAGATAAGTAATCATGGAGAAGAAGGTATATTGAATGAGTGGAGTATTGGAGTCAACCCAATGTCTACTTCTGAAAAAGAACGCATTAAGGAGCAAATTTTTGTAACTATTTTTTTTCATGCATACAATTGTATTCCTTTTGCACTAATATGTTTTTATGGTTATCCAAACCAATTTTCTTTTTTTTTATTATTTATTGTATTATCCTTCTTTTTATGTTGATATCTATTGTGGAAAATTGTTTTTTCTGTCCTATTGTGGTCTATCCGACTGGAAAATAAAAACAAACAACTCCAACAGAGACTCAATTTAAGCTCTTTGACAAATCATTGTACAATACAACTAGGGGGCTTTTTTTACTACAAGTAAATCCCGTGTTAACCACGGAGAACCTTTTAATGGAAACAAACACATAAAAAAAAAGCAAAGCACTAGAAAGTACACACAACTAATCTACAATTTGAGTGTTTCATTTCTTGCTGCTTCGAAATAGTCGTGTACTTCTTTTCACTAGTTACTGATTTCGTTTACTCTCACGTTATGGTGTTTCCTGTATCTGTATCAGTAAACAGGAAACCCCATAACGAACTCTTCTCCATCACGCACTTCATTGTTGCAATTTCAATGTGCACACTCGCATCGTGATGATGATAAACAACCCCGTGAGTCACTATGTTTGTTTGTTTTTATTTTGCTAATTTGACATTCCAAACGGGATAAAGTACAACAAGAAAGTTATTGACATACCATGCCAGATATGCTTTTGAAGCCTTGATTTAAAGTGAGAGCAGAACGTAATACATTCGACGTATGAACATAAAAATGTGATTTTGCGGTGCGAATGGGAGTGGGGAGTGAGTTCCATGAATTCAAAGTGCTGAATGGGAATCGTGTCAACAGTGGGTGGGTAGGTAGGTAGGTAGGTAGGGAAAAGATATACCGAGCAATCACGGAGAGAGGAAAGCGGGTGGTCATCACATCACAACGCCTTACTTATCTCAACCAGTCGGTTAATTGTTGAATGGTCAATAAATGTCTGGTACGTACTGTACGTAAGAAGGATGAGATGGAACAATATCGTCCTAGGCTAAAAAGATTCCTTACAATCCACCTGAAGGCGACGTAAGCGGAATAAATAAAGGTGCAGCACCCCAAATGATAATCCCTTATGTAAGAATTGGGTTTATTTTTGAGGTGAGGTGATACATCATCTTTTCCCTGTAACTAATGGCGTTTTTGATGCGTCTAGTCAAATTTATAAATTTGTTTCACTATGATTCACCCTATTATCAACTTTGATGTAGGTACTAGTCTTTATTTAAATAATTTGCGGTCTAATCACACGAGGAATTTGTACAAGAGAAATAAAACTCTAAATATTACGAATAAAGGATATGCATATGGATATATGAATACAGTTTGCTATCAACTTGTTTAAAATTAGTCGAGTCAAGTAAATGAACACTCGAGGCAAATTTCCTTAGCCTATAAGGGAGTTCATTCCATCTTGGATATCTCCGAATGTTGGCAGTGATCGCTATAATGAAACTTATGACTGTTGAGTTGTTCAAGTTAGTAGGTTGACATGTTCATCACCTGTTGTGCTGACAGTTTGTTATCGATGAGTTGACTCGACCATCGTAACGCATCTTCATCCTGACGTAAGTACCTACTCATTCTGAAACATTAGATCGAACATTTCCCCATAGAAGAGGAACGAATTTGTCGATCAACTGGCTCAGAATGGCGCAACGCGAATGGTTGCTCAGACATCAGACACGCGTTACTGCGTGTACAGCAGACAGCGAGGAGAGAGCTATAATAGTCGGTTGTTGTTCGGTGGGAATGTCGTCTTCTCGCTTCCCTGACCTAATTTTGGTCGGCAGACGTACGACGCATCACGTGTGGCGCACTCTCAACGCTTTGCGCACCTCTGCGGCGACGCTTCACCCGCCCACAACCAGTGCCAAGGCCACATGACATGGTCCGAAAAAGCGAGCGACCGATTGGAAAAAAATCGACGTCACCCAAAACACTTATTCGAAAAAGTTGGTCCACACGAAAACAGGAGTCGTTGCGTTTTCGATCGACACTTGCACCGCATCGTTCGTTGGGAGCGTACGTCCCAAAGAAGCAGTTTCGCTCGCGTTAGTGGTTTGTTTTTTGTTTACCCCACTCAGTCGTTAGGTGTTTCGAAGAAATGCCACGGCATCGTTTTAATAAACGCTTACAAATTTTCGCTCGTGCTTGACTCGATAAATAATGCATTAACAGGCCACTTTAATTGGGTCGTTCGTATCTTAATTCCACCCTGGTTTCGTCGAGCTAAAAAAATGAAGCATAATAAAAAGCCGCCCACGCACGAGCAGCAGCCACATCACATCACCAAAACCGACGACGACGGTAGCTGCCGGCTTCGAATTAATAAGAATTCCAGTCCGTACAACTTAACAACATGGTACAACTCGAGGAACCCGTTTGTCGCCATGATTCTGTTTATGAGCAAAACGTGACGTGCTCGCAACGCGACCGAAATCCACCCACCCAGCTACGTACCTACATAAAAGCGAAGGACAAAGAAAAGAAATCAATGGGACAACTGATTTTTTTTCCTCGTTCTGTCGTCATCCCCAAAGGCAAAAAGAGGAAATAAAAATAGCGCAGAAAAATGAACAAGAAGATGACGACGACCACGAAAAGGAACGAAAGGGTTGCCCGGAGCGTCGGCTGGGGAGGGGGTGGAGCGTGTTGTTTCATCCAAACAAGAACAAGAGCTGACTGCTCTCTGTCTAGACGAGCTCGACCTTGAACCCGGCTACGTCCGCGTCTGTCTTGCTTGTGATGGTCTTTCTCCTCTTCGTGATCTCCAACACCATCCCTCGACACGTTTTTTGTCAATCGAACCACATCACCCACCCACCCACCGACCGACCGACCGACCGACCGACCGACCGACCGACCGACCGACCGAGTCGAAGAAAAGTGTTGATGTGATCGGCTAAAGCCCCCCTCCCTCCTCCCGTTGGTTTTAATCCCCCCGAATGCAACTAGAAAAGCCAACGAGCGAATCGTCGAGGGACTCGGATCGACGCCGCCATCCTGTTTGGCTAAAAACAACGCTCCCGATTCCGAATCTCAGATCGATGAAGAACTTGAGTGGAAAATCTCGGTTCCTAAGTAGAACAATCGATCGGGCTAAGCGACGAATAAATCAAATTCCGTGACAGGTTTAAGAATGCATTCCAATAAACTTGTCAAGTTTTGCTCGAGTGTCTTGTCATCTTTTCCTGCACGAAAAGATCCTTTGAAACCGCGTCGCTCCTTAACGCGACGTCATCCACCCTTTCAACCAACTCGTGGTAAACAGCGCGTCGACGTTCCGTAGAAAAATCACCCTCCAATCGTCTTAAAACTGTCATCGAACAGTGTCGGGAGACAACGCAAATCAGAAATTCCAACGAAAACTGGTCTTCCCATTTCGGGAATCTCATCCTCACTAGTTATATTAGTGATTTATCACAATTTCTTGATTTTATCTTATGAACGTGTGATGATGACTAAGCTTGGAGATAGGAAAACAAACGTTGATCGTTTGATAACATTGATATTTCTCCAGACGTACCAAAAGTCACCCTACCTCAACACTGCAGCTTTTCGTTTTCAGTATTGTTGTAAATTGTTTTAATGTCTCTCTGCGACCAAGTAAATTAGACGCGGTGAATTAGAACTTGACTTAATAATCAACTTTAGTCTACTCTAACTTTAAGTGATTTTGATGTAAGAATGGTTGTCCCTATGGGATTTATATAAAGAAACGAAATAAAATAAAATGAAATAAGTAAGTAAGTAAGTGGAGAAACGCTCTTCACGTGCTTACCTGATAATTAACCAGATCTGTAAAGGAGTTAATTTTTAGTCCTTATTATAAAATCATTAGTCATCTAGACAACAACTTAAATGGTTGCCTAGTTACTACGACGCTTCCAAGGCTTGTGACTCGGATATTTTTTCCAGTTACTGCAACTTGGTTTATTTATTCTTTCACACCCTTGCCCTACTTGACGATTATTTTAAACAAGAATTTTTCCAGATTGGGGACTGCACCGCAGTTTACACCTCCGTTTCCAATCAGTTATTTGACTTATTCCTCTTTGCTAATTCGATGACTTACATTGAAGATAATTTCCTGTTAGGCTTTTAGCCTAGATATGAAAACACGCTTCCGTTTTGGTTGAGCGGGAATTACTCGCTTGAGCGAATAGTACTGCGCTCGCTCGCTCCATCGAACTCGATAATCTAAAAACCAATACGTCACACTTCGGTACTCAGCAGCCGCTGTTAACACGATTACCGTTCTGTGCTGTGCTTGGCATCACCCTTGACCAACGACTGACCTTTGCCTCACACACTGACACTCAAATCTAGGCTCAATCGTCGTTAAGTCTTGTTAAAACGTCTTCGCAACATTGTCACCACCGTTCATGAAAAGATCCAACGGTTCCAGTTAAAAATACATTCCTACGCGACGTGGGGCGACGTCCTCCACACTCCTTGACGGTTGTGTACGCCACGGTATAACAATATTGATGTTTATTTTACGATCCATCGGGATCAAACAAAACCAATTCAAAAAAAAAAAAACAGATCTCGATATTTTATTTTATAAAGATGATATTTAAATGGTCTCGCTACACATCTATTTCTACTCAGTACAAAGTTGTAAACTTGTTGACTTTCACTCTTGCGCGCGTTACTACAACAGGTTGAAGCAAGTCGCCAGTATTTTGTCTATTTCTTCGCATCCGCTTTCCCAGTTTTACAATACCGAGGAGCGCTCGTTGTATGAATTCTTCCTTAATTGCAAGTCAGATTTAACCTATAAACGTTTTCCTTTTTAATCCACGGACACGTGGAACGACTTACCCATTGACATCCGTCAATTGTGTGTACACCCCGGAACCTATCTTAGCAACTGCTTTTGGCCAAGTTGATCGACGACGTCCGTTAAAGCACATTAACCTCTCCTCGTGATTTTTTATTATGTTTACTCGCTTTGGTTACTAGACCTTTTCAGGTCTACTGGTTATGGTCGGTTTGGCTTTATGAGTACATTTTTGTGTAGGGGCCTACTAGCGTTTGTTTTAGTCCTGCTTAAAACGTCAAATTCTTAACGTAATAAGCCTTCGCACTATGGAAGTGAACAAACCTTAGCCGACTGTCCAAAAAACACTCGTTTTCATGGCACCTCTTTCCAGTATGAAAAAATATCCAGAAAATTCCGAAAACTCCAGCAACGAAGTGGGAAGGGGGGGGGGGCAAAACAAAGGCGAGGCGAGTTTGGGCGGATGAGTGAGTGAGCGAGTGTGTAGGCGGATCGAGTTTCACAGCTCACGTGAATGCACAATGACTAAAGGGGGTGTTGCTTCTAGGACGACGGCTACTCGGCTAGCTATTAGCCATAGAGACGGCGCTTTTCTCTTTCTCGTGCCAGCTCACGTGGACTCGGTCCCGCTTTAACACCAGGGTCACCCTAAAGCCGACGACGGCGCAGAAAACGAAAGCGAAGACGCAGCGAGCCGTGTCGTCGTCGTCCCTTCCCGAGGAACGTTCACTCGGATGGGATTCGCTCGCCATCTCGGTGGAATATTTAAAACGCGAGGGTCGTGAGTAAGCACATTTTTAAATTCTCTCGTCGATAAAGCCCTCGTCAGGCCTTAACCATTCAGTTTATTTATCGAATTTATTTTATCCAACGTCGTTAACGATCGCGTTGATGGTGACGAAGCGTAGGTCTCCTAACCAAACCAAACCAACAAACAACCAAGCTTGCTCTCGCTCGACGACTAACATAACACTTCTCCCCCCCCCCCACCTCCACCTCGTCAGAGGCGTTTTCTTCTCCTCCTCCTCCTACTACCGAACCAGGCGTTTTGAGACTCCCCGAAAGAAACGCCACTTTTGCGTGCATGAAAGAGAAGTCATCAAGAAGTTTCCAATATACTTATTAGGCCCCATTTAAAATCTCGGCGAGCCGTGACGTTTTTGAATAACAAAAAAGGAGGAAAAAAGGAAAAGCTTTCTTTCTCTCTCTCTCTCATTTCCACGCTTTCCGTGTTGAAGCTGTCCGTGTTCGTGTTTGGTTTTTATGAGATTCGCAAAACCTGCCTTCTATCGAATATTAATTCTTCGCTCGCTTCTTAGAACGGCACGAGGGGGGAAAAAAGCGCGCGAGAGAAAAATATGATGAATCATTGTTGATTTTACTTCTTTTTTTTGTGGGGAGTTGTAAAACACCCGAGCTTCGCGGCACAAAAGTCCAGCGAGGGAGTGGAATACACAAAGAAGGAAATACGACCAGGACGCTCTTTCACACCCACCCACTCACCCTCGCAGAGAGTACAATAGAAGAAACTCCTCTCGCTCGCTCACACGGACGGACAACTGTTGAGTGAGGAAATGTTCAAAATGGATGGAGTGATGGAAGGAGTGAATGCGAGAGAAACAGAAAGGCGATGGAAGGAGGAGAAGAAGAAGAAGAATAGAATAGACAAGATGGGCTCGTACGGAATACTGATCGAGAATGAAGAACGGTCCTTGGTGATCATCACCATCACCACCACCATCATCATCACATCATGCTCGTCTTAACAACAACAAAAAAGAAGCGGAAGAAGAACTAGGCAACAAAACTCTCGCCGACATAGTTGCAGTTGATTCCGAGGAGTAGCCCTACAAGTGGCAGTAGTAGTACTGTACAAGTACAAGTTCCGGTAGTAGACGTCGTAGCAGCAGCAGCAGCAGCAGCAGCAACAACGGTGGAAGTGGATGAAAGAAGCTTGCAGCAGCGAAGCAACAAAGTGAGCGAGCAAGTAAGAAAGTAAGCAAGCAAGCAACCACTGTAGGCAGGCAGGCAGGCAGGCAGGCAGGGAATCGTATGTATGTATGTATGTATGTATGTAGGTTAGTCGAGCGGCAGCTTTCCCCATTCGGGGCGAGCAATTTGCATGGCGAGCAGAACGAAGACGTTGTAAATTTCGTCCGCCGAGGCAATTACCGAGAATTAAGACGAAACGACGAGCGCCTCTTGCTCCGCCGTGAAGGCCCGAGGCAAACGCCTTATTTATCCCCGTCGTCGGCGGGAAAAGAAACAAACGACCAACACGGAACCCACTCCGCTCCCGTTCTCTTCCGAGGGGCTTTTGACCCTTTTGCTCGCTGCTGAGATAGCGCTCATCGCCGCCACGTGTTCATCATCTCCTCAACCCTCCCCCTCCCAAGCTTTCGTTCTCGACCCACTGTCCATCATCGCACGAGCCACGCGTAGCCTACTGATGACGATTCCCACACTGATTCGGTTGGTGTTGCTCGAGACGATCGCTACAACGCCATGCGTGGCACGTCATGTCAACGTGGCCGATGTTAGGACAGGACACGCCGTAACGATAAAGTTGGCGAGTTAGATTCAGCGGAACGAGCGAAAAGAAAGCCTACTTGGCAAGGACCTACTTCACTTGCGAAGCCTCTTCAAAAGCTCAGCGTCGCGTCGGTCAAGTGACTAAATACGAACGGTGCTTTCCTTCTTTTTAACCGACTCACCAGGCTGCCAATATTGGAACGTGGTCGTCTATTCCACACTTTCACCTTCGGAGACAGTCTCCGACAACGACCCTTTCCTTTCTCATCCGTCGCGGATGAAGATGAAAAAGAAGACACGCGTCGACACCGTGGCAGCTGCCGAAATAAATAAATAAATATTCATTGCCTTCCTATTTGAGAAAACTTACATTTACTTGTACAGCCTCCAGGTGTGTGAGGTTATGTATTCATTTTAAAAAAAAAAACTATTTCAACATATTTTGCATTGTTCTTAAAATTGTTTGAATTGTCTGTTCATTTTGTCCCAATGGGATGGTATAATAAAAAAAATAAAATAAATAAAAATAAAAATAAAAATAAACACGCGTTTGTTGGTTAGGATGATGCGTGCCACATCATGAGACTGCCACCTTTATTTAACCTTTGGTTGGACCGCCGCGGCGCTGGTCGTATCGTTTGTTGTTGTTGTTACGCAACAGCTCCCTTGCTTTCCCCGGGCAAAACGAAATACGACGGGCGTATCACGACCGTCGTTCTTACCCCTTCCCTCGATGACATCGACTCGACGCGATGGATTGAAAGGGGAACGGCGTTCACTCGCCAGCCTAATCACGCGTCTAATTTCCCACGCCACGCTTTTCCCTCCCCTTGCTTAGGCATCGGGACGTCGCTTCCGGTCGATGGCGGAAGCGAAGGGGCACCACCATCGATCCTTCGATCGCCGGAAGTGTCCGGTACGGTTCCACGTGCCTTTCAGCGCATGCCCCACTTCCTCACTCGCTCGCTCGCTCGCTCGCTCTACCTGGTTTCAAAATGCCCAACGCGTGATACGTCCTCCCACCACCACTTGGACACCCGCCCTCATCAGGACACGTCTGAAACGAGTCAAAAGATCATCGTGTCTTAAGCGTACGAACGTCTTTCTTGTTTCGGGCGGGAGGCTGAAAGCGTTCCGAGGAACCCACACGCGAGTATCGAGTTCAAGAAGCCATTTCCGGTTTCTCGAAGCCGACAAGTTGAATGTCGTGAGCATGACACGAATGGTCGAGCTATTCTTTGGAGACGCTCCAAAGACGATGCGCGAGTTGAAATCTCGGCCGAAAACTCAAGTTGACTCAAACGTTACTCGGCGACGATAATAAGAAAAGTCTCTCAACAAGAGTGTGTTTCTTGCCATAGGTTTGGTTTGACACAACAAAATCGAAGAGAATGATTGAGATTCGTCCGACAATTTTCTCTTTGCTCATTTGGGTGTAACAGTGTAAATGAAATAAATACATGTACAATTCTACACTAAAGTTAGCATTTCCGTGGAATGTAAAAAATATTTTTCTACCGTACTACCAAAAATGTCGACGACCTGTCAGTGTCGTTAGCGTTTTTCGCAGTCAAACTGCCCCGACAACCTTAAAGAACGAATAGCCAAAACGGTACAAGTCACACCGAGTGCTGTAAAGATTTCAACGCCATCTCGACATTAGGCTCGCGCTACGTTACTTGTTTCGGTAATAATCGATTAGACACGCGCCAGATAATTCCGAATCTTGTATTATGTAAAATCACACATTTCGAACCATCGCGCAGTTTCCATCGGCAACGACACACACACATCGTGCGGCGTTGATGAATGAAGTTAATTGTATTGTTTCTTCAACGTTAGCGAGATCGAAAGGGAAGAAAGGGGATGGGTCCCGATTGCGGAGGAGGCTAATGACGATGCAATGAAAGGGTTAGAGCGGTGAACGAACATTGACGTCATGGCCTCATCAACTTCTGGCGTCTGCAGGGAAATGGCAGCCAATGAGCGTTATTCGATTAGCAACGACGACGACGACGAACAAACACCCTTCCCCTCCTTCTCCCGACTCATGTCGTCCCTTCTGGCTCGAACGAAGGACAGAAACGCGACGTTAATGAGACCCGCGTCGAGGCAAAAATACACCTCTAGCGGGTGGCCTCCTGGAACGAAGCTCTTATCTGGCAAAGTCTTTATCCGTCTCACACTTGGGACTGGCAAACGACACCAATTGGCGTGCGTGTCAAGTCGTGTCATCCGACGAAGACGACAACGCCACTGCGTTATTAGAAAGAAGACCAACCGTCAACTTACCTTCGAGGGTTCTTGGTCACGTGGCCACGTCGCGATGGAACGCATGACACGCGACCTGCGAAATTGGAAAAAAAGTAACATTGAGTCAACAAGTCAAAAAATGACTAAATCGACAAAACGGATAATGGGCGACACTCGTCTCTCAATTAAATAAATCCAACTTCTTAGTGTCGTTGTATCGAGCTTAACACGATCAAGCGAGTATAAAGTCTACTACACACGCTCTGCTCGTTCGCGAGTTAGCATACCGCAGATTTGCTTATTCGCGGTAACAGTCCGTGCTTCTATGTCAGGCTATGCTACTCATTCATTTATGATGAAAACTTTTTTTGTTGATATTATTTTTAAAATACTATTAATACTATTAAATACCCTGGGGTTGTGAATAGAATACAAAACAAAACAAAACATGGCAAGAGAATCCAAGTTACAAATTATTGTTGACCTATTCAATATGGTATTGTTTATTGTCAATGTTACACTCTCAAGAAGTAAAAAAAAAATACATGACAGGTCAAGTTCCATGTAAAATATAAAGTTTTAACTTAACTTTAAAATGAGTACAACTGAGTAATAGTGCAGTACGGGAAGTTTTCTAATTTGAACAAAAATGTTCGATTGCTCGAGATACAGATGCCCAACAGCAACAGCATTGTAACAAAATATCTTTTGTAGACAACAAAAAATAATTTATACAATCTGTTCACGGATCTGGTTATTTTTTCAAGATGGAAAGAAAAGTTTAAATTTGAATTGAACCATACGTTCTACAGCATTTTATTTATTTATTTATTTACAACTACTGAATTCACTCCAAATAGAGTCATCGGACATGACAAAACTTAGTACAGTACATAGAAAAAAAGGCATCATGAAAAATTGAAACAAACATTGCGTGAGATAGATAAACAAATTTGGGCAATTCTTAATAAGAATGGAGGCATTTCCAGTACTGTATCATTTTATATTTTATGTTTGTTTTTTGTTGACTGTGATGTGAACCACGTGTTGGAACTAGAGTGGGTGGTGTCGATTGTGGATACGTTAAAATTTCAGTCACTTGCTATACTGTATTATATGTCTTGTATTTGTATAATTTTGCGTGTTTGTCTGTATAACGCTAGGCAGGCAGGCAGGCAGGCAGACAATGAACCAAGTAGTGAAGGGTAAAGCTTCCCGTCGTTGTTGACGGACATACAGCTAGTTAATTAATTTGTTGAGATGCTCTCCAAATTACGTCGACCAACAGACTAACTACGTACTACCATTTCTATCGAAATAACATGCTGAAATTGTGCTTATCAATAACAGAAAACAATTTTGTATTATCGGGTGAAGAACACAAATTAAAATTAAAGTGTTGTTAAATAAATAAATAAATAAATAAGTTGACACAATAGTCTATCTACTACGCTATTAAGTAGGCAACAGCGACATGTCTATCTAAGGAAACAATGTAAGCTATTTATTTAAACTAAAAATGGTTCAGTTTCACTCATTGGCGTGCTGATTAAAAGTGTAACGATGACTATTTTTTCCCGTGCAATGCTACTTTCGTTTCTTCGGTCAGCAGCGTCTTAATAATAAAGAAAAATATCCCATGTTGTGAAAAACCAATATTCTTATTGGGTTTCATCACTCAGTGGTTTTCCAGTCATTTCTATCGATCCACGACGAGCAGCTGAACAGCAGCAGCAGCAGCAGCAGCAGCAGCAACACAAACGACGACGACGACGACGACAACAACAACAACGGAAACGAATAGTGACAAGTCGTTAAGCCACTGGGTTGTTCCTTCGGGTACTGGACAATGTTGGTTTGACTAAAGAGGACAAAAGAGTCACCTTCATCCCGTCGGGGGGTCTTATTGGACACTGGACGCGGTGGAGCAGTGAGCAAACGAAGCTCCAAAAAAGACCAGAAAAAGGTTGATGCTTTTCCGGCCAAAGAGGCAAAAGTTGGCCAACGATCGCTACTACCAATAGGCGTAGGACAACACCGGAAACGGGTGTCGGTGCATCGTGGACAGAGGACCGACCGACGAGGTGGCAAATGGGGGACCACCAATAAGACGACAACCAAACTTCCTGCTCGCGTAATGGCCCCCTTTATGAAGAAATTAATGGAACGCACTCGCTTTTTATGGAGTCGTAAAAGGAAGACGGGATGCAAAGTGTCCCACGCCCGATTTCGGAATCTTTGGAAAAAGAAGACACAAAATCGAATAAAACAAACGCCACGTACGTACGTAGGAGGGCTACGACGCCACAACGCGTAGCCGGCGAAAACGTGGTTGCAGCAACTTGCAATTGAACTACCCCACGTTGTGCTCGACTTGACCGGCGAAGAGTCAACTATATAGTCGGTTGGACCTGACTCGTAAGTTTTTCAATCTTGACAAATCGAAACCTACTGTACATCTGAATCGTGTTCAATAACATGTATTTTGAATTATTCTCTTTTCAATTTATTGCTATTGCTTTGTACTTGTATACTATGAACTCATGTTGTGTTGTGCCGCTTGGCTTTTTACTGTTGATCATTTTGGATCGGATTAATTTTAAACAACAAAATAAAGGTGCTGCAACTTTTAGCAAACAAACATCCAACGCCAAGTCTAGCCTAAAGGGTAGTCAACACCAAACATCCTTCAACGCGTCAGCATCGGGAAACAAATTAATGTACAAAACTTTTAATGGTCGTATTTTTGCAAATTGTTTTGCGTTTTAAAATTTTTTTTATACCAAAAACCTCAACATTATTCCTATCGTTTTCCCTACAATACTTGGTTTCTGAGCTTCCACTTTCCATTTGGGAAATCGCATTTTATTTTACCTCTACTCAACCAAGTTGCAATATCCAATGTAAACATCTGAAGAAATTGTTAAAGCGTCATATTATTTTTAGTAATACGTTTTAATTGTAATCGTTGAGTTTGTTGTAACCTGTTTTATTGTCTCTCTAGGACGAAGTCATAATAAAAATAAATGATACTGTATTATTACGACTTAATAGTATAAATATTATTCAACGCGGTTGTAAAAGAGGTTATCAACAAGCAAATTAGAAAGAAAATTGCGTTTGTGATGATAACCTCTTTTACACACCTTGTCATGACTGAAACAAAGACGTGGAAATGTAGTTTTGGCATTGATTGGGATGAATCGGTTTGACACCACGTACTTTGGTGATACATCAGCTATTTCTCGTAAAATGTTGTTAAAGATTTTAGTGAGAAAAATTACTTAAAGATATCCTGGAAACATCTATTTGAAATGGAATTCTTTTCCATATCGTTTACGACGACTGGCTTTCCATGCAACCCTTTAACAATGTGAACTTAAAAAAATTTGACAAATTATTATATACAACTTATGTAAGATATGTATAATGTGTATACTTTTATGTTTATTATGTGCAATTTGTTTTGCTAGTTCTAAGTTTCTATGTT
>JAQIWH010005431.1:0-14634 GCA_034695005.1 Cryptops parisi | reverse complement strand
TGTCTGTATTTACGGTATACATATTTTGACATTTGTTAGCGTTTGTATCAACACACCCTCACACTTTATATATACACTAGTAAATAGCCCGTCAATGGCGGGATAGTTTTTTGTGTTCGTTACGAAATTCATTGTTTTACCTCATGTTGCTCCACAACTTTCGATTACGTGTAGCAATAATAAATCCTACAACAACCACTTTAAATGACACACTTTCTTTGCATGATCGCCTTGGGGTGGGGTTCCAAAAGACATTTTGGTGTCATGTGATGCCTTATCATATGATGAACGTTTTTAGCAAATGACACGCCAGCAACATACCAACACTAACATTATCATTTTATAAAGTAAGATATTTTGACATTGGTATTCATCAACATACATCTCACAAGCAAAACCAATCAAAAACACATTATGTATAGAATTGATATTTCTTGCCATACTCACTCTGAAATCACCAACTCACTCACCACTGAAGTGATATAAAGTGTGTACAAATGAAAAATGTGTAAAAAAATGTAATACAAAATCGAAAAGCATTGTCGCCATTTTGCATACAAAAAAAAAAATATAAGGCTGTTCTTCGATGTGCAAAATTCCTTCAGTTTCAGCTTCTCTTCACATCACGTACATTGTACAGTTTTAAGTTTCATATTAAGTAAAAAGTGAATCGTTATTAAAGCACCCTTTCGTTATATAATGAAGTGTGGGCGAAGGACATGGGGATAAAGAAAGGTATTTAACAAAGTGGAGATTAGTGGAGGTATTTTATCTTCAACTTGGGCCATTGAATATGACTAGTGAGTAGGTTCTATTCTACAAAATTATGTTACCACATTCTGTGTCACCATGATCATGCACAAAAATGCCACAATTAAAAGATTTAATGCCAATTTAAATCGACTAATACATTATTAATAATCGACTATTTTTTTATACGCCTAATAAAAAATTATTAATAAAAAATATAAGTTAAAAAACATCAAAATATTAGAAAATATCAACGAGCACTCTCCCTGTCTTAAACAGTCATCACTGGCTTCACGAAAAAGTATAAAATCAACAACAAAAAATCCATATAGTAATAATTGCCAGATGATGATTACATGTGGAACGTGACAAAGAAAAACGTTACATGCTTTGTATAAAAAATAAAACAATGTAAAATTGTATCCACTACTGTTCGATAAACAACAGAAAAAACTCCAATTTAGTTATCCCTTTGCAATTTTCTCTGAAGTCGTATTTTTATGTTGAAAGTAATACTGTTTCAAAGCTGAAGATGTTAAAAACAGAACAAGAGACGGTCGAAACGAGATCGAATTTCGCTAACTATTGGGTTGAACAAAAAGTTTCTGCGTTCTCCGAGAAGCGGCAATCCGAACTGTCGTCCCAAATGAAGCGATGCGTTATCTACCCAAACTTTTCGTTCAACCCAATATAACTAGGCATGTTGTAACAGATTAATCCAGTAGCAATGATAACAATGAACATGTTCTTGTGATTGTAACCATGTGAATCATTGCACTTGGATGTATATATTATATATATATATATCATCCTCATCAGAAGGGCATGTTCAATTTGTCAGATCAAATCTAGTGCTGCACTTGGTATATTAAATTCACTGAATACTTGAATACATTGTTAAGACATAATTATTAGTGCACTTGCACCAGTTACCATGCAGACTTACAAACGACGATATATCCCGATGTAATTTTTGCAATTGGGACAGCGATGTTCGATGTCTTGACACGAATGCATACAAAATGGAATTAAACAACAACCAAACACGCAACTGAAAAAAAAATTACAAAACTTGTATTAAACCATGCTGTGATAAATGCAAATATAGATGATCCTCATTCCTCAAGTAATGATATCAAGGTTTGACATCTCTTAACATAGATCATCTTCGTGTAACTAGCAATGTATAGAATCCAAGTATTCTATAGAATGTCAGGCTTGGTTTAGGCAATGTATTAAATTAGCATTGGAACAGTTACATTGAGCAAGAATTAAGGTTAGGATTGAATTTAAGCCTATAATTGAGGAGCTTGGTGGAAAACGGCGTAAATCTACTTGCATCCTATTCCTTGAAGTGCATATGTTAAACCAGTCATCAATAGCATAATTTATGCTATTGATGACTGGTTTAAAGTGTTTTTATGCTGCATAAAAACATTGGGTTGCCTATAATTTGTACTTTCAAACTTTTTGGAAAAAGAATATAGAACGCGACTATTGTAAATTTGAATTTTTTTGTGATTCCTTTCTTCTTGTCGCTTCACTTCTTGGGTGTTTCGTTTGCTTGTTTGTCGTTTCACTTCCAAAACAATGAAAAAGGTACTGATCTTTGAAAAAACAGTGTAAATGCATTTATAAATTAGTACAATATTTGGAATAACAGCATAATTGCATTTTTAAATTAGCTTGTAACTTAAGGCCTGTCAACTGAAATTAACAGATTTTTAGTAAAACCCGTTTTCCTTGTATAAATATACAGCTGACAGGAATTTTTGGAATCTTAAATTTGAAGGTGCCAGAAGTTCTTGCCCTAAAATGTAATTTTTCTCAAAACTACATTCATTTGAGTTACGCCGTTATTCCACCCTACTCCTCAATTGGACTTTATTTTTCCAGAAAATGTTTCAAACTAACCTAAATAGTTATATACAAGATGTATTTCATATACTGCTAAAAGAAGCTACACATTTTGTAGAATGTTTGAATTTTATACCGTACATTGCCAGTAACAATATCATATAGGGGCTGATAAAAATACAAAACTCGTGTAAAATAACCATAAACCACAGTGACTTACCCACATACTATGCATAATCCCGCAGCAAGAAATGTTAATAAACCACATTCGGATCTAGTCGATGTCATGACGGTCGCTTGACATTTGGGACAAGTCACTTGCGTTGAATACGGTCCTAGTTGACTCTGCATCACGACAGTAACAGCACTTTGGCCCGGTGGTACGACTGGCATAGGTCCTTAAAATCAACCCAAAGTTAGTACCTTCATTGATGTAATAATATAATCTATCCTGAATCACTGAAAATGACATTCATGTTGTAAAATTCACATCATTCCAGCATGCTTATTTTAAGCATTGCAAAAGGCAAAATTACAAGTTGCAAGAAAATAAAAACACACGTGCATTCAGTAGTAATTTGAGTTTGCATGTGAAGCAGAATCACAAAGAAACAAAAACGTTAACATGTTCTTTCAATGCAAATATACTATATCAGAAACATGTACAAAGCTTGTCATAATCCTAAATTCAGCAAGCATTTTGTTAGCGTGCATTACTGCATTGACAATAACAAAAGCGACGTGAACTAACTGGTGTTAGCTGTACTAATAACTTGATGTACACAAATCAGGATTACCTATATTGATCAATCTAACAATAAACGTCCACAAACAGATGAACTGTTTTTGTTATAGTGTGTGTATATATTTAATGCCATGCAAACCCAGCTGAATATTTTTTAATGCCATGCAAGCATTTACTAACTTTCCAGTCTAGTCCAATCATTTGCTTGCAAATGCCGATCGATGTTGTACCTGTATAATTATAAGGCTCAGCTAACTGTTGCTGACGTGGATAAGGATAAGACTGTGAATCGACGCCTGGTGAAACAGGATTCGCACCTGATGATAATGGACCCATTACTGGATATGATTGAGCACAGGGTGGATTCTGAGGCATAGGTCCCTGATAAGGTACCTGCATTTCTTGGGGAGCTTCAGGATAATTTTAAACAACAATAAACAATGCCTAAACATACGGAAGAAAGTGAGGTCCAATTTCTTGTATCAGTGTCATTGTATGCACTGTTTTCTTGTTTTAATTATGACAAGATGACAAAAATGTCACCAGTAACTTGATTAATAGCTTAATTCCTAAGAGCGACATCATAGAACGGTATGCTCAAATCCTACGTTTCCTAGCTCTATTTAGTTTAGTTTTTGTTTCATAGCCTACTAATGAAAAAAAGATATCTAGTTTCAAAAAAACATTTTTATTGACATACTTAAACAGCATAGCTGTGCTCATGTAATTCAAGGCAATGACAAATGCACACTGAAGCAATTGAGTGCATAAAATGAAAAAGTGATTTGTTCAATTGCATACCTGACAAAATAAAGTATTCTATTATGACAAGAAACCACTGGCGAGTGCAGTGTGTGCAGCTGCACACTCTAATGTCAAAAAAATATCGTAATATATAAAAAAGATCGTTATTATTTTTTAACTTTTATTTTTTGTTTAACTTCATATCTTTACCACATGAAACTATCAAAGACTTTCTCCATCCTCGATAAACTATTTTGGAATGGTATGTTAACAAGGGCTCTAGAAGAAAAGTGTCAATATAAAAATATCGCCACTTCGGTATGCAACCCCCTTACGAAACACGCTGCGCATGCCTATGCATGAAACATTGAATGTTGGATAATCAAGAGCTTATCTGTCCACTATATGACCAAATAAGCAAAACCTAAACAATGCACAAGAAAACATAATACCTGTTGGTTGAGTAGGATACATTCCAGCAGGAGGCGGTGGCATCACTATACCAGGAGGCGGAGGAGCGTAAGGTGTACCTGTTGGCTGAGACTGCACTACGGGCATATATGTTGGTGGTGGTGCTGTTGCCGAATATGGTGGAGGAGGATCATACGACATGTTCGCTTTTTCCATTTTAAATTTGTAGGTTTATCTGAAAATATTAATAAAAAAATAAAAATTAAACATGTTACATCACTGTAAAGATGAACAAAATGTACAGTTTTCAGTATACAGTAAGTCCTCAACTTGCACAGATTTATTAATTTGCTCTGGAGGTTTTCACTTAACTCGAACTGTAGTTAAATACGATGTATTATTTATATAGTCGTTTCAAAATACTAGTTAAATGAGTTATATATTATGTTTATGTTAATTTAATAATATTCACTAACTGCGTATCTACGAATCCACGCAAGTCAAAGACTTACTGTACTGTAGTATCAGTGTGAGCAGAAGGTTAATAGTAGATAATACACAGACTTGCTACAGATGACATTTTCACTCAAGCTTAAATATCGTCGGCTTAGAGTGTAAACCTGCTAACTCCATTCTGGCTCATTTTGAGATTAACAGTTCGAAAGGTAAACACAGGTAGTATCAACTAAGAAAACCAGTTTAGCTCAATCTGACAGATGACGTAAATGTGTGATAAAAATTTTTTTTCCCTATATACTTCATGTATTTTTGCTTACTTTTAAGCTTCTCTTGTAAACTTGCTAAAATAAAGTTAGCATGTTCACACTCGCAAGTTTAAGCTGACGATGTGTAAGTACGAACTGATGGATAAACATCTAGCAAAGTCATAAAATTTTGCTGTTAATTAACAACCATTTTGTCACAACTTATTTTTAGTTTAAAAAAGAAACAGGCGGCTAGCTAGGGATTTTTGTCCAGTCGGGCTGTGATTGGCTAAAAAATACTGGAGTAGTGTAAAGAACATGGTTGTTCTTTACACTACCCCGAAATTGAAGAGCGGGCATGAGGGCACCAACATCTATGAACGCCATATGACAAGCCTTCGTGCAGTTGGTGCGCCTTTCAAAACCAAATACTTACCTACTGTCTATGGGTATAGCAAGTAGGCCTACATTAAAAATGTTTTTTATGCTTACTATTTATATACTGGCATACAGCCATGTTGGTTTTTAACCTTTTCAACCTCACTGCCTTAATCTTAACAGCATTAAAGCAGTGACACTAGTGAAACTAAGACAGATCCATGGACATCGTCAAAATCAAAATCCATCATATCGTCTTATTTTCGTATGTAGAAACTCTCAGCTCTCACTCACTCACTCACAAGCAAAGCTAATAATAAAGAGTATAAGAAGTAGGTGAGGTTAGAAGAAAACAACCAAATCATTTCTGGGCAGTTCTAAAAAAAAAACATTCAAAAACAGACATTTCAATAACGTATAGGCCAACCAAGTTGATTTCAGAATGTAACAACCACTTTTGTAAATGCTGGATATAAAAACCGGAAAAAAATGTCAAACATGTTTCAAAAAATAAAATACATTAAGCAGCGATTTCCAAAGAGATGTTCCAATACACTTAAATTAATAAATCCATATTTCCTATTAAGGGTCATATATATTTAAAATTTTCATAGAAAATTTGAGAGACAAAATTTAAATGCTTAAAACAGCATAACATTACTGTCCCTTTAAAAATGTATCACTTATTTTCTGAATCTTACGACTTATCCAATATCTGGGAATTCCCAGAGCACCAAAAATTTGCAAGTACCAGCTTGTTGCCTTATACTATGGCTACTTTTTCTTGTTGGACGCTTGCTAAAAACGTTCATAAACCTCCGACAGTCGATAAGTCTCTTTAATTAACATAGAATCTATATTGGTTATATAGACTATATTTGAACGTTTATGAGCGTTTTTTAGTGAAAAAGCGTCTAACGTTAACGTAGCTTGAATGTCATCATCGTTCGTGTCATGCTAATTGAAAAAATTTATCAAAAATGTTTCAATAAAAAATAGCGTTTTCCTAAGAAATGTTCCAATAAACTTAAATTCCACATTTTCTATTAGGAGTCAAATATATAAATGCCTAATACAGCATAACATCACCTTTAAATAATTATCACTATATTTTCTGAACCTCAGTGTTTTCAAATATCTGGAAATCTTCAACACACCAAAGATTTCAAAGCACAAGCGTCTGTTGCCTTTATGTCAAATGTGTCATCATCAATCATGTCATGCTAATACATAATCCTTTTAAGCAATAAAGACTTCAATTTACTTGAGAAATACGTATAGTGATGCCAATGTACGTCAAACATGCAGGCTAGTCACTATTTGTGCCCCAACCTACTTCTTGCTTAAGAAGTCACGTCACTTCTATATTGACGTCAACAGTCTACTGACCTGGATGCACGAGATTTAAAATCATTTTTTTTTATAATGAATTAATCATCCTGCTTTAAAAAAGAACAAAAACATGAATCAACAAAGACGTCAAATAGCTATTCAGTTTGGTTGCTATCATTTCCAATACAAAGTTTAGCAATGTATTTCAAATTATTTCATTTTACTATACATATTTATACAATTATACAATATAAACAAATTTACCAGAAAAAATGCAGTATATAAATGAACATTATTCTTTTGCTATACAATTTTCTGATCAGGAAAATTAAAAAATTTCATCTTATCAACCAATTTCACACATGAATGAATAATCTTCCGTTTTTTGTTACGGTTAAATGTACAATGTTAAGTCATCATATCCTTGTACGTGGCGTCATTTGTAAAAAATTTCAAAACCAAGGTCAATCTAAACACTCCAAATTACAAATACAGTAAAAATATAAAAAATGCCCTAAAATTTGTTTTAAACACAATTCATAACGTATCAATATCCTAAGTTTATTTGCTCAAGGTTGGCTCATCCAACATCCGAATTGCGATTATAACGAATACCATACAAATTCCTTCGACTGTTACAAAATCTACTTACCAACAAATACAAACGACAATTTCACAAATATCCGGTTGATAGCCAAGAAAACAGTGTGTGTAATGACAACGATGAAAAAGTGTGATGATGTGAATGAAACAGGCCGGTCACGCAGGTAACTCAACTGTATACATTGCGGATGTGAGGTGAGGTCAAAAGGAAGTACACCACCACCTACAACAGCGCCACCATTTGCAAGTTAGTCCAACTACTAGCATTGCAAAACTGGGTGATGAACATTCTGCAGTGAAATAAAATTAAAGATTCCAAATGCATTGCAACAACTCTAATTAAGAGCTATTGCATATTAAACAACTATCTCTTGTTCAATTAAGTTAAACAAGAGAATGCTATTAAACTAACCACTTTAATCATGTACAAGCATAACGAAAAAAATTAGCGTTGAATTGGGTGTGGATGCTTACTGGACGTATAATAAGTTATAATGCCGCTCCCCGGATATAATGCTATCGCTTACACTATACTGCAAATTCGGATATATCACAGATCTAACTGGCTGACACTGCCATAAACCATATCCTTTGTTAGACATGGTTATCATAAATGCAGCCCTCCCCCCAAATAACCTGTGCTATCACCGAACAGCGGAATAGTCGAACCTCGTTAAACCGCCACCCTTGGTGCTGGACAAAAGTGTGGCAGTTTAAAGAGGGTAGATTAATTTTTTAAAGAAATACATTGGTTCTTGCTCTTTAGCACCGATAAGTGAGGGTGATCTTTCGGAGGGGGGGGGGGGTAACGAGGGTCCACTGTATCTTGAAACTATGGTAAAACTTCAATCTAAGCATAAATGACATCAGCATGATACTCAGAATTTCAAGAGTTGTCAGGTCTTGATCGGTGTTCGGTGGATTCAATCTTTTGACACACTGCTTGTGTCTTGAATCTTGGTATTCCATCAGTTAGCTGAACACATCAAGACAAATACCAATGTATTTAACTTGATGTGTGTGAGGGTTACATTCTGCAAAAATATTTCCATAAATAAATTGAAATTGCATATATTTTAAAAGTTTCCATAAAATGGCAGCATAAGATTGCAAAATAGAGAAACCATCTCACCTATAACGAGAAACCTAAAGAACTTCTATTGTCGTCTGTTAGCAAAAACCGAGGACCGATTACAGAAGAAAATAGAAATTATAGTAAATCACCTCGAGACAACATTCCATTAACTTCTAGTTTCCATTGTTCAGCAATGTTGAAATAAATACTGTAACTTAAAATAATAACAATTTTACAAGAGTATATTTCATA
Source organism: Cryptops parisi (assembly GCA_034695005.1). Lineage (NCBI taxonomy): Eukaryota > Metazoa > Arthropoda > Chilopoda > Scolopendromorpha > Cryptopidae > Cryptops > Cryptops parisi. Next base: position 5,783 of record JAQIWH010005431.1, on the reverse strand, counting down.
TCATATCAGATCTGCAAAGGTGGCAATGCACTAAAGCAATTGTTGCACTTACATAGGCTACGGTACGGTACTAAAATTTTTGCATCTATAACAAAATTTCATTGTAAATACATGAAAAACTATGACATCTGGTAGCATATCAAAAACCTGCGAATTAAAAACGATGAACCACAAACACCACACACACATTTGGCAATACCAGTATTCTTTAAAAAAATATAAGTAATTCCGGGAAAACTTTCATATCAAGAAATAAAGGATTTGCAAAACTAAACTCAATTATTACACCTAACAGATGTAAGAAATTAATTTAAAGCATCTATTTAATACAAAACCACAGTGAATTTGCAGAGTACATTGAGTATCATGCCTGTAGTGTAAGGGCATAGTGTGAAACCTATTTTAATGGCCTATATAATTCGTCAGACTAAAGAGATTTATAAGTAAAAAAAAAGATCACAATATAAAACCTTATTGCAAAATGTAGTTATACATTTAAAACACATACATTAGAAATAATTTGCAGTTGTAAGAAATACAGTGAACTCCCAATTCTCCAAATTTTTTTCTTTTTATGGATTTGTCATTTTTCAACCATCTGTGCATTTTTCTTATCGATTAGCCCGAGAAATTGAAAATACACTGTTTTAGAGACAAAAAAATTTTTGCACAAGAATTTAACTATATCTTAGTAACGAACCATATAAATTTGAAGAATTCAACGTTAAAGCACAAAATTATTTAATTTACCATCCTAAAAAAAAAAATGGAAGTTTTTAAGCAATTATCTAATTGAAGAAATATGCTGCACAAGACAAGTTGTAAGGTGAAATGTACATCAAATGTGAACGAGAAAAAAAAAGATAGACTGGACAAAAATAAATGATCAAACCCATTTAAGCTGGAAATTTAAGCTGAAAATACTGTATGTACAAATAAAAATACAAAAAAACAAACTTATATGCACTTATACAGCAAACATAACCTCACAAAGTTTTCAACTATCTCGCTAAAAATTTCTAGTGCTACATTTGAACCAATGTATGGATGTAACACAAATTTAATTGTCATCAATAAATAAAGTTTAAGATCCATTTTAACAAATGCAAAAAAAAAAGACAACTGCACTGACTTAAAAATTGTGAAAAACGTTCGTGCAACAAAAAGTTCAGTATACACATACACCTAATGTAATTTGTAAAATGCTAATATTTCATACTTAATTAAGTGATCAATTTCATTTCTTCATGTAAAACACATTTTAAAATTTTTTGTAACAAAAAAGATTAAATTTTGAATAGAAAACAAGGATTGACAAATCCTTGTCCCAACCTGGGATCGAACCAGGGACCTCTTGTACTCGCAACAAGTACTCACGGTATTGCAATTGTCCCTTTGAAATTAACTTGTTTCGAATTTAATTCCAAGAAAAAAAAGAAGATTAAAGCTCATTGTAATCACAAACACTTGGAACGCCATTCTGTTGGCTTAAGTGTATCATTTCTTTGCATTACAACAATTTTTGTTACACTCCATTATGTGCTAATTTCTATTTCTAATAACACTGAAAAAAATTGCAGATGTACCCTATTTGAGTTTGAACAATGAAAAATCTATAGTTGTACCAAATATTTTTAACGTTATTAAACATAAATATTGATCTACCGTAATGTTTACATTAGCGCAGGGTCTTTCTATATTGGCCAGGTAGAACAACCAAATCATTCTTGCAATTCATATTGTAAGTACAGCAATCCTTACTTTATCCACAATTATTCCCGAAAAGTAGTGCAGAAACCAAAGTATGGTATATAATATTTAATGTTGTTGTTTTTTCCTAACCTAGTGTCTATGGGTGTAGATACCCGATTATAGTTGGAAAATACAACATTAAAATACTACATTTCTCTAAACGATGTAACTGTGCCCACCAACCTAGAACAAAAGTATTTAATTTTTAATCAATTTCTAAAAAAAAAATTTAACTCGTCAAATCAAAGCATTAAATACTGCATCTACTTCAAAGCTGTAAGACACAAAAAACTGTGGATAGAGAAAGAATTTCCGTACAATTGTATATTGTACATACAATCACATAACAATTCGCTTAGTTTTAATCCCGATTAATGAACTCTCCAGTCCAAGCTAATTTACTAAGTTGCCATTTACGATACGCTTCACAACTGACTTGGCACTAATCAAATCCATAACATATTGCTAGGAAGAAATACTGCAAGTTTCAACATCAGTCTAAAAAACAAATTTAAAAATTATTTTAAGAAAACAAAAACAAATAATTTGACACATAAACTTTCCAAGTTTACTGCACAACCAAACTCTACAAAACAAAAAGAAAAATTGTTTGTTTTTGTTTTTTGGTAGTAAAATCTCACTTAGAAGCTTTCTTCTCTTTTTTGTGCTTTGATCCATGCTTCTTCTTTTTCTTTTTGTGCTTTTCACTGTCCTTCTTCCTCCTTTTCTTCGCCATCGTGTCTCCTAAAGCGATACTAGATTCTTCGTCGTCCGACGACCTACTTCGCTTTTTGCTCTTCTTCTTTTTATGGCTGGACGCTTTGGTATCCCTGGCCTTGTCGTCGTCCTTCGAACGCTTCGACTTCTCGTTGTCACTAGAAGAGTCCGACGCATCACTCGACGCCATTTCTTTGTGTTTCACAGACGTCGAAGGCTCCATCGATAGCTTTTTAGCGGGACTATAGCTTTTTAGATGGTCTATGGAAAAATTCGATTCAAGTTCTTCGTCCGACGAACTACCTACGCCGTTTGTTACTACTTCACCGTTATTCGTTATCACTTCGTCCAACCTTGTAGTAGATAGTTGCGTTTGGCTAGACAAAAATAAAATTCGATTTGGTTGAATTGACAAAAATGTTTGTTTTGTGTTTTAAATTATTGTAACAAACATAAATACAAACCATATTTCTAAAATATGTCCTTTGATGAATGTAATTCTTCCGCTGAAGTCTAGATGAGTGACTTTAAATAAGACTTCTTGGCCTATCTGCAAGTTTTCGCCTAACCAGGTCGATTCTTCAGAGCCACGTTGTATAGTAGCGTTGAAAAATTTGTGAACGAGACAGCTAAAATGATGATGTCCTATTTTATTGACAACTCCTTTAAAAGAGTGAAAAAATTCACATGTTAGTAAACAAGCCGATTTCAAAGCTTTACAATTGTCAAGAAAAATTAAAATACAGGGTGTCCATTATGAGATGTCATTTTAACACACAGCTTGAAGGTAAATATGTACATAATCATAACTAAATATGGAAATGGTAGCAAACCCATTTGAGCTCATAAAAAAAGACCTTCATATCGGCACTGTTGGGGGCATAAAGAATGTTAAGGTGGTAGTCTAACGGTAGTTCATGGATTGTGTAACATAGCCTGCATTTGTTTCTGCCACACAACCTGCATTAGGTTTCGAGGAGTCGCCATCTTAGAAAATGACTGACTGCAGCGGCTCTGACATACACTACAAAGTTCCCACATATAAACCTTTTGAGTTTCAACTTCTCTTCCACCAAGCATTAAAAAATCCCATATTAAACATTGAGGAAATTTAAGACAATTATAATTAAAAATTAACATGGAATTTAAATATGAGCAGCTGACATTCCCCGATTTAATTAATGCATTTACAAAAATACCAAAATCCAGAACAACCAAAGAAATTTGCAATTTGGGCTTAGTCAACAAACAAGAAACTGATTTTGCTGATAACTGATAGTAATTGTGTCCAAAATAATATTAAACGATAAAAATTATTTCATTGAAGAAAGCTTAAAATTTAAGGCAAACGAATGGTTTGCGTCGTGTTGTTCATGCCAATTAATTCTACTGTATAAGTTTGAAAAAAAATTCTCTTAATCAATAAGATTCTCACCTTTCAGCGTACAACCGATGGTTGGTTGAAACACATAGAAATCACCCTTGATCTTGAGGTGCATGTACGGCTGATCGTACGCAGCAAGAGCATTATGACTGAGAAGACAGATATTTTCAAATGCAATTAACACTCCATCCAATCTACAATGAGAAAAAAATAATCAACATCAATAACTTGGAATTTAACCATTCGGAAATTTTCTAACATGAGGTACAGTAAGTAATTAGTCATAGCTATTTGTATTTTTTGCTTTCATCATCATGTTAAGTAATTTTGCAAACTGAATAATGAATAATCTACATTTTGTGGACAAACTTTTACCATCTAACAATTGAAGGGCCTGGTGTAAAAAAATTGTTAAGCAACATTTTTACAATTTCGAGGCAAATGCGTTCCAAGATCTGAACTGGTCTTGTTGTCTATGAGCTACTTCATCCTTTTTGAACCAATATCTTTGCACATATCGTTGTTTTGCTAAAAAAGTATGCGTTGAGTAAATAGAATTGCACGTCACACATTCGAAAATGCTTCTAGGTCATTTTTGACAAAAATGTCTGGTACTATGACACCAGGCCCTTCAATTATGTTTCGCCTCCCACCCACAGGCTTCTTCAAGAAGAAAAGAAAAAGAAATTTGGATAATCTTAGCGTTTAGGTTGGAGGGCAATGGTGAGGTACCGTGAACGTAAACAATACATGAATTTTTTTTAATGTTGTATTTAACTAACCTAAACTGGTATCTATACACAGACACCAGTTTAAGTAAGTTAAAAAATATTAAAAAAATTCCATATACTGTATATCATAACAATACCCTGCCTAATCTCCGCCCGCCAACCTAATCGCTGAAATGTTGTTGTGAAAGACTGCACATAAGTCATCCAAAGCCTCTCTCGGGAGGGTTTTCTTTTCTACTTGAAAGAGCCTCTACGAGGGAGGTGAAATGTCGTGAAGTTTGGAGGTGGTGGTGTTAACTGGTCCAGTAAGTTAATTTATTTCATTACTTATTATAAGAATTCGATAATACTCATAGTAATTTACCCACCATTAGCCCCTTGCCACTCAAAAACACACCCTATTACCAACCAACTTCTAACGAATTGTAAATCAAAAACAATACAGTACCTCGAATAATTAACAATTCCTTCGGTTTCCCGTTCCGTTCAACTATTACACTTTTTATATCACGTATACGAAAGATCGGATTTATATAAACAATATTTACAAGAAACGGGAACGATTAGGCTCCCCAAAATAAGCATTCGGCCATGCCTCCCCGCCCGTGTTTTAGGGGGGGTATAAAACAGGTGAGGCCAAAAAGCAGAAGGACAAGTCAACTCACCGAACGGAAAAACGCTTCAATTCCGATTGGAGAAGCGTGTGAATGCCATTTCGTATTCTTCCTATGTAGCGTGGGAAAAGTGTAATTTTTCGCTTCCTCGAAAGGACTCGAATAGACGAATACGGATCATCAATGACCGATTTACAATAATCCACGTTGAAACCATCGTCTCTTTTCACCATGTTGGAAGAAGGGCTGGTGAGAAAAGGCGATTTCTATTCTTACAGCAACACGTGGGTTCGAATCTCATGGCGCAATGACCATGGGAGTTTTAAAAAGTGTTGACAACCAAGGCCGTACGCAGGATTCGGTCAAGGGAGGGCGTGCAAATCAGCGTTTAGGCAGGGGACTCGTTCAAACAACCATGTTCAAACTCGTGAGCGTGGTGTATGTTACTGCCAGAGTCCGAAGTTGGCCAAAGTGGGTAATGGCCAGCTAAATCGGGAATTGGCCAATATCACTTAATATTGACCGGCCAATGTTCGATCTTGTCTTGATTTTGGACTTTGGCCAGCCAGTTTGCAAAACTGTCCA
>JAQIWH010005430.1:0-14665 GCA_034695005.1 Cryptops parisi | reverse complement strand
ACTTGTATTTTAAAGTACTTTAAAGTACCTATTCAGAAAGTACTTGTACTTAAGTACGTACTTACGGAATCCCTGGTTGTGACATTTGTGACGAGGAGAACCTCTAGTATCTATTCTAAAATACGATTCAATAAACCTACATTTATAAAGTACATAACTCAAAGTATAGGTGCAAAACGTCAAAATTGAAATCGTCAACGAACGACTTTTCCCAAAAGACACAAAAATAAATAAATTAATAAATAAAAAAAAAGAATTCGTCAAACGAAACAGAAAATGAGTGGTGTATGTCACTCATTTCATGTCGTGACAAGACGTCCATCGTGTTTTTCCCATACGCCCTCGGGGGATCCATCACGTGACACTCGTCGACGAATCACAGATTGAGCAAAAAAACAAAAAACACAAAACTGATGTCGAACGATGACTGATGCGATGGATTTACTATCATCGTCATGTTGACATTTTGAAAAAAAAATCAACATTTGACATATCTGAAACTAACCCTTTCGTTACTGATTACCAATATCATTATTTAAATATATATAAAAAAAATACATATAACAGCGTGAGAAGAATTTAAGTAGTTGACACATCGTTATCGCCATTTATTTTGAATAAAAAAAGTCACCATTTTTTCACTACACTGTATCTACATATATACACACAAACGTACTGTAATTCTCCATTAGCATTCTTGAAACTCTTTCGAATTAGGTGTTCAACCCTTTCGAACTAAAATCGTTAAGAAGCAGTGGATGTGTTTGTTTTTTCTTCGTTGTTTTACTGTATAAAGATTCGGAGTTTGTTTACTCGAGAGTTGGGTAGTCGTTAGAGGAGCGATATCCGAAAAGTCTGGCAAACGTCCGAGCGGATAAGCCGAGCGATCTGTCACGTGCCTCTTGCATAAACAGCGTTAATGCGTAGGCGGAAAAAGCCCCGGATGCTAACAGATCGCTTAAGAGTTGGATCGCTGAGCCCAATAAGCCCCCGGTGTCATCTCGAAACGCGCGCAACGTCCCCATTTGCACTACGCGACACACACCACTTACTACTACTACTACTACTACTACTACTTTCTTCTTCTTTGGAAAATCAAAGAGAGGGAAAGAAACCAAGGAGTTAATGCCAAAGTGAGTTTTTGTTTGAAAAAAAATGACTGTATAAAAACGTTTTTCTGCGTACTGTATAATGATTATCGTGTCATAGATGTTGGAAAACAAGCATCAGCAAAAACTACCTTTCTAACCTCTTTTATTCAACTTACTCTAAGGTCGAAGTGGTTAAACATCTTTGAGCTCTTTTTTTGGTAGGTTCCAGATGATCTACAGAGCTGAAATTTTGAAGATGGGCTGGAGTCGTAGAACATTTTGTTGTATTAAATTTAGACGGATCAATGTCCAGTCAATTCTGAGATTTTGTCACACGAAGGGTCCGTTTTTCCTCGAAAAGTGTTTGCTAACGATAGACCTACATTTTAAGCCATTTCAAGCCACCGCACATTGTTGTACACATAGATTAATGTGTTTTTTTTTCGATATATAATTACTATCCACATATAATGTATTACCTCATTACGTGATCAGCCATTCATTGTTGAGAGTATAAAACCAATCCATCTAAATAAGCACTTAACCTATTTCAGCTAAAAATATATTTCCACGTGTTTGTTTCAGTAATAATCAGAATGTAAATCCAGGTTATCAAATACCAGTTATTTTAATTGAACATCTTTTAAACAGAAATGTATTAAGTGTTTATTTATTCTTATTCGAAGAAAAAGATACCCTTCGTGTGAAAAAAAATCTCTGAATTGACAGCATTTCGATCCATCAAAATTTGATACATCAAAATGTACAACAACCGCAGCATATGTTAAACATTTCAGCTCTATAGGTCATCGCTAACCTACGAAAAAAGGCTCGAAGAGGTTGAACTGTTTCAACGCTCAGAGTAAGTTAAACAAATAACTTTTAACAAACTTGTTTTATAGTACAACCTTTAGTAGTAAATAAAGTGTTTCTTCGGATGAAATCTGTTTTGCACTCAACAATGAGCGTGAACTGTTGCATACTATATATGATTAATTACAAAAATGAGAAACTGAGCGTGAACTGCTGCATGATATGATTATTTACAACAATGAGAAACAAACATGTGGTTCGGTCGGAGCATCAGTTTCTCTACCTGAACAAAAACCCTACTTTTCACGTGCTAATAGCTCCGAATTGACACAACATTGATTCCTCAAAATCTGATAGATTCAATTATTGTCACGCGGGATTAATCTGTGCACCAAATTTCAAGTTCCTACAACACACGAAACCTGGTTAAAAATGACATCTACGATTTGAAACGTTGAAAATTTTTTTAAAACTGTTTAAGACGGCAGGCCAAGTTAAATAAAAGCTTCCATTTTCGGTCTCTGCAATTTATTTTTATTTATACCCAAAGCATTGGACTTATATGGTTTTCGAGTTATGTGATGTTCATTTGTGAAAACCGTGTGAAATGTGATTTTTGATAAACTGAAGTATACAGTATATTCTCATAAACGCCTGTAAATGGCACTATAAGCTCAATTCCCAGCTCACTCACAAACTCACAAGTTAAGGTGATATAAAGCGTATAAAAATAATTTGCTAGCAGTAAAAATATTTTTTAAGACTAAAAAATCGCCAATCAACATTTTCTTAGTAATAAAATCCGATATACATGTATATATAAAATATTAAATCTTTTCATTATTAAAAAAAAAAAAAAAAAAAACCATTTCCTCGATTTGTATATTCTTGCTCTTCTTCCATGTTTTCCCCAACTTTCCCCATTTTTATGAATCCCTTTGGTTGTCTATTGCCCTATACCCCTTTTCTCCCATCTCTCACTTTTTGCTTCTTGAGATTGAGCTTCTACTGTTAACTCTCGGCAAGTTTTTCACTCAAAGAAAAAAAAATATATATAATAAAATAAGAAAAACCTTAGAAGAAAAGAGTAAAAAGGGGGGAACCAATTTCGGGAGCGAAAAGGGAGCAACTCTGGAAAACGCTGGCGCAGCTTCGCCGAGTCTCTTTATGAGTAGTTACACCGGCAGGTAATATCGTCGGAAGCAAAGAAAAAGGAAGTAAAAAAAAAAAAGAAGAGACATCATCCCCTATCTCCACCCATACACACATATACACACATAGCGTAGCCCTAAAGAAAGGAGCAAAAAAAAAGAGGGGGAGAGAGAAAATGTGCAAAAGGGGGTTCGATCAGTTCGAGTGTCTTCTTCTTCTTCTCCGCTCCACTTGCTCCAAATCTCGTTTGAGAAATTTTTCCCTCCGTCATATTTTCGTGCAAATGACCGCCCCCGTAAAAATGGCACTGACGATGACTTATGACAGGCGCGAGAGGAATCCACCATTGGCAACATCCCTCTTTACCCTCCCATCTTTTGTCACGCCAACAACTTCCCCCCGCCCACCCCCTCTCGTCGTCTACTTTTATATTTATATTCTTTTCACTCTTCTTCTTCATCTTCTTCTTCTAACCTTTTTTTATATCCTTTCTCGCACCATTTTACTCACTTTTCCCATCCACCCGTCATAAAAAAAAATAAAATATCCCCCCTGCCGTCCGTACCTGAAAACTAAATCTCGATTTATTAAATTTTTTACCCTCATAATAAGAGATAGGAAAGTTTTTCATCTCAGCAAAACTTTGCATTTTATTTGATTCGATTTCTCTAATACTATAGACTTAGTCTTCATCTTTTCGAAGAAAACTCGGAAACTATGATCTTACTAATCATGAAAATATGAAATAATGAAAAAAATAAAACAAACAATCAAAATATCAATATTTCACATGACTGTCTAAAAAAAATACCAACAGAAATATCTAAGAAATTGAGAAACTAAACAAAACAACACATAGGCTACAATACTACTAATTGAACACAAATATCAATTCACTGCATTACGCCAAAAGCAACCATGTTCCAACTAACCAAATATCGACAATTTCGTAAAAAAAAAATATATAAATAAATAAATGAAAAGTACAAAGATATCATCCTCAAAAACGGAACAAAAAAAAGTGGGGTAAAAAAATAAAAGAAACGTCAGAAGGGGGTCACAGCCGCCCACATCCGAGTGGAAATAGTACTGAGTGGTGGTAGTAGTTGTGCGAAAGGAAACTTGGCGCCACTTTAGCACTCGTCGCCAGGGGGAGCGCGGCCACAGTTCCGGTGGAGGCGAAAGTGGTTGACCTCACCCACCGAGTGAGGGCGCACGCAGCCCACAACTGAAGCGCATGCGCGCTGCTACCTCTTTCTTCTTCAGCTGCTGTTAGCAGACGACAACGACCAGCAAAAGTTGAGCTTCCTAACGTGGCTCGTGTTGGCTGCTCCCATATTTTTGTATGTCCATTCTGATATTCAATTGGACATTTTCAGCTATCATTTAACACCGAATATTTCCCACCCTTATGTATCATAAATGAAAAATTCTTTAATCAAAAACGTTGTTTGTTTAAAAAATTTATTGCAACGTTTCAACTTCCTCCTAGAGGCTTCGTTAGATCGACAATTAATTGGTAAGTACTGTACCACATACAGATACGCCAACAATTTAACAACAAACGCATAATTCTCCATCCTGATAATGATATGTATCACCAATAAAAATTTCTTAGAAATTAAAAGATTTTTATGATCTGTCTCACTTCCCTTCTAGGGGCTTCTTCAGAATAAAAATGAAGACGACAGTATAAAAACGTTGTTTAAAGATGTCTGTGTAAAAATTCATTTGTGTCTCATGTCGCATTAACTTTTTCATACCCTTACTTTTCCTTCCCTATTCTTTTTCTCTATATTTTTCCTCACTTGAAAAAGCTTCTAATAAGGAAGATGAAACGTCGTGGAAAGTTTCGTTCAGTGAACTGAACAAATTTTTTACATTTAACTAGTGGTGAATTATCAAATAGAATCTTTAAAAAGCAGACCCTCGTAATTTTTCGTAACCTAAAAATCAAAATTTGATCTAAAACGATTACGTTTCCACTCACGAAATCAAAATTTCACGCAACACTAAAAAGCGACATAAACATGACAAGTAACACAAAAAGGGGCCTCGACCTAAACAACCTTTCTGTTATTTATAGTTAAAAAAAAAATTTGTATTAAACAAAAAGACACGTCATGTGAAACAATACAAAACAGGTTTAAACTTTCCACCACTCTACCACCCACCACGAACTATTAAATTCCAACCATTTATAGCATCCTTATCACTCTTGTCCATCAACTCCAACAGCGCATGCGTGGTTGAAACCACCTTCGGGTCAAGTTGTGACATGCCCTTAACAAGATGTAAGATTTAATGCATCATATAATACAAGATAACGTATTGGGATGAATGGGAAGTTGTGCTCGATTGACCTATATCGCCACCCATTAATTTCTATTTAAAAAATATAAAAAACCTTTCGCTTTCGGTTCGGCGCCTCGAGCAAAGGGCACTACATCAAATTTACACGCTCTTTCTACCCCATTTTCTTATAGTAGTTGGCCAATAAATCGCAGCAATAGTGATGATTAATAACTGTGATTGGAACTCCCCATCACGCAACTTCCCCTCTGAACAAACGCGCCAAAACACCACCACCACCAGGCACCGCCACGTATTGTTCTTAATCCTACAATACAAATCAATTACGCCAGAGGTTAGTTGCCAAAGTGTTCTCCAAAACTACTCGGTTTTTTTTTTACACTGAGAAGATAGAAAATATTTCGAAAAATTAAACGTAACTACGATGAACAGAACAAACTAGAATGCAAACTATAAATGTGGTGGTCCAGTAAAGAGTTTTCTAAAACTCATAAGAAGTGCTGCATATTATTTTTTTTACAGCTAACACCAGTATTAATAAAAAATTTGGTTTTTATCTATTAAAATGTTTCAACAAACACTTCCTACTGAAATATGATAAATGTTGAAAAATCTGGTGTCAAAAGGTGCTAAATAATATTTTTACAATTTCGAGAAAAACCCGTTCGAGAATTGAACTTGCCTTGCTGTCTACGGGTTACTTCACACTTCTTGCACTAATATTTTTGCACATTTTGTTTACAAATGTTACTGTATATTTCTTTTTTTTCTTTCTTTTTGTTGTTGATTAAAACAAAGACAAACAAAATTGTTTTCTTTTTAATGTTTTTTTTATTGTAATTATATGTCTCTTTGGGATGCAATAAAAATTATAAATAAATAAATAAACATATTGCTGTTTTGCTCAAAATTATGCGCCAGAAGGTAAAATTTTCACCTGACACATTTGAAATGCTTCTAGGTCATTTTCGACAAAAAATGTTGCTTAACACCCTTTAACACCTGGCTCTTCAATTAATTCACTAAAAATAGTGATTTGGCACTTTCACTATCGATATAGGTTCATTGATCAATTTCATAAAAAATACTTTATTTAAACAGATATTAGACCTATTGAAAAATACATGTTGTGATATAAAACAATAAAAATAGTTTGTTAAATTTTTTTTCCTGAAAAAAATGAAATGTTTCAGTGATATATCAAATTTGTTTCCTACAAATATTTTTGTTTATAATTTTGTTTTTGCATTTCAAGAAATATTTCAATGTGCAATTTTACATATACACTATTATTTTCCTCTCTAAGTCCTTTATAAAACTTTATATTTCTCATTCCAACATTGTAAAATAGTCTTTAGTTGCGCGACTTTGAAGCCTCCTATAGACTTGTGTTTCACAAGGCTATATAATTTTTCACAAGTATTTCATTTCAAGCACTCTTTTTAATTTTCTAATTCTACAATTTTCTAGAAAAAATTTGCAGCTTTCAAATGTAACAATACAAAACTAACTCTCCTTTTTGGAAACGAATACACATTCAAAAAATCAAATTGATCAAACCCACTTTCCAATAACCATTCACCGATAAAATACCACGCGATCCTTGCCCAACTCGCCAACTTTGAACACATGAAAAGCTGTGGATTCAAGCGGAGCTACTCGCCACAACGACCACTGTTTTTCAATACCAACTTCGTTTCTCCATCGGTATTTTATTTTACATCAAGCTTCCCCAGCAAAGAGACAACAACACAACAACCTCCAACCAGAAATGTGTATACGTGTAAGCATCAAAACCACGGTTCCGAGAGCGGGGCCCCATTCATTAAATGGTCGATGGTTTGAAAACAAATGCGTTCAGAGCGGGTGGTGGTGGTGGTAGTAGTACTGAGCGTACTATAAGGCGAGTGTTAAAACAAACACGGGGCCGCTTTGCGTTGGTCGCTATGGTAGGAATCCGAAGTATGCGCCAGAGCCCCGCACGCATAAATCGTGTTCCAAAACGTGTTTGCTTCTTCGACGGTTCAGCGCGACGAGAGTAAAATATGGCGACGGGAACGCAACCGAAGGGCCCCCTTTTGCATGGGAGAAAGGGAGGGGGGGCTCCCATAAATAAACGTTCCGCTGTCTCCAAGCCCGATGACGAATGGGACTAAATGGGCATTATGGCGCCTGATTAGGGCCGCCATGCCTCATTGGTACAATTAGGTGGCGAATTTACGACGCGAAACGTTAAAGGCGCCAAAACAGAACACTATCCAAAAAGACCCTAGGGACTACAAAAGCCCCCTCCCCCCCGATTGAAGGTTCTCTTATGAGAAAGACGAATTTATATAGAGACAATAATAAAAAAAAAATTGAAAGTGGCAAAAGGGGAAGTCGTGTCGAACGAGTGATTCGAAGAAAATCGAACGGAAGAAAATAATAAACGTTACCGTCATCGAATAAGTCAAAGACTGCGAGAGAATAATCGAAGTCCGAAACTCGTCGCTTCCATGATTCGCGTATATCTAGTCATAGTGATTCCCAATGTTCGTAGTTTCATGTTACGAAAGTCTTTTCAAAAGATGATCATCAAAACGGTAACGTAGGAAAAATTCGTATACATATAGATATTCGTATACAACAGACCAATGAAAAACGTTAGAAGTTTAAATATTTAGACATGACAACGTACTGTAATATTATCCAAAAAATAGATTCTCACATAAAATATGAACACGCTTATTAGTATTAAACTGTACATAAATAGTCGAGCTTCCCGAAATAAGTGAACTCATATTTACAAACACAAAATATCAATTTATTTGGTACATTGTATGTTAATTTTAAACTTCCTAAAATTTAACTTACTCTTGAGGTCGAAGTGGCTCAACATCTTTGAGCACTTTTTAGTAAGATCCTGATGAAAAAAAACAAAAACAAAAGCTAAAATTTTCAACATCGGCTGGGGTTGTGAAACATTTTGTTGTATCAAATTTAAATACGGATCAATGCCCAGTCAATTCTGAGATTTTTGTCACACGAAGTGTCCGTTTTTCCTCGAAAAGTGTTTTCTGACGATATAACTACATTTTAAGCCATTTCACGCCACCACACATTGTTGTACACAAAGAGACCAGTGAATGCTTTTCCCGATATATTTGCTACCTATAGTGTATGTACCGTACTTCTACCTTATAACGTGAGCAGCCATTCATTGTTGAGAAAAACCGATCTATTCAAATAAACACTTAACCTACATCTGCCAAAAAATAAATTTTCACGTGTTTGTTTCAGTAATACGTGGTTGTAAAAAATGTTATCAAAAACGCAGTTTTTATTATTAATTACTTGTTTATTGACTAATCATTCGCATAGTCAACAAAATGAAAATAAACGAGTACTGTTCTATAGTTTCACATACTAATCCATATAATATACAAAACTACATAAACAAAATAAAAACATTAAACTCAATTTGAAAACCGACTCGACACAAAACTTTTCCATTTCTTTCACCCTCTTAAAAGATTTCCATTCCCCAATGTAAGAGAAAAAGAGGAAGGGAAAAAAAAAACACTTCTTGGCATTGCTCGATTCGAGTGCGCAGTCGCAGTTCATTTGGTGTCCACTTCTGGAACGTGATGTGGCTGCTCGTTTCAACCCTTTGAGCTCTTTTTAATAAGCTGGGCGCCAATTCGTTTTGCTGGGCGCTCGCGCTTAGTTGGTCGCTCGCTACCTTTCCTACTCGCTCGTCGCTATTTATTCCGAGGGGCCCGGGCTCGGTGTTCATCATAAAGGCACCAGAGGCCCTTTTAAGTAGCCTAATTCCGTGTCCAAAATCGGGCATTAACGTTATCTGCGAGTGGAACGTCGGCGCAAAAAATTAATTAAACGTTAATGACAGGTTTTCTCGTTTCTCATTAAAGCATCCTCGTCGTTCGTTCGTTCGTTCGTTCGTTGGTTGGTTCGAAAGTGGAAACCTGGGCCTTGCAGCGAGATAAATCCCTCATCAAGGATTAATTTCAAAATAACGCTTGTGTGCCGAGACTTATCGCTGCCGTTCCATTAATAAACTGCCTTGCCTTGCACGACGAAAAAGAAACAGAAAAGAAAAGAAAATAACGAAGAAGAAGAATAGTAATATTATTTAAAAATAAAAAGACAAAGCATAAAAAAAAATGTGAAAAAAAAATAGAAGTTAAAAGACAAGGACGACGAATTTTATTACACTCAACGAACGTGCTACGAAATATCTTTTCCATAAAGATACACGTAACGGTTACTATCTATCTATCTATCTATCTATCTATATATCACTAAAATTGGTGTGAAACGGATGTGACGTCAATATCGATGTTATACTCTTATATTTTCGAGTAATATGATCTTTATTCCCCTACTTTGGTATGCATCCTAGCTATTATGACCATAAATGAAAACTGGACTAAAAGATAAAAATAATATAAATACCCCCCCCCCCCTCAGTGACTCGCCCCGTCCCTGCTGGTTACCATTTCTGGGTCACACTAGTGATTCCTAAGTTTGTTTGTTTTCTATTCGAATTATTGACACGTAATAAAAAAGTTCGTTCGTAATTTCTCAAAACGATTTTGAAACAACGCGTAATATCCATCGATATATGATGAAGAAACCTGTAATATCACCTTACGCCTTAAATCGTTAACCATATAATATTATATTAAGATTTGGAACTTATATGTACAAAAATTTACTTTTACTTGTATTTATTCAAAATGTATACCGGGTAAGATGATTGTCTACACTTTAAGAAGCGATTGTCAAAACATATCGTACATATCGTATTTGTATCGTACAAATTGAGCATTTGTTATAATTTTATCCCCAATGGGACGTGAAATTTTAAAATTAAAAAAAAAAATTGTTTCGAAATGCGATGATCAAGTATAGGATACTCTGAAATTGAAAAGCTTATTTCCAAAACGTCATATCTCCATTGTAATCATTTTTTTAGATAAGAGACTATGACAACTATCTGTGCATCGCTGATGTCCAGCTATGTTATTTTCAAAACTTATTATTTCCTACTGAAAAGCACTGTCGAAAACCACGTTTATATTCAAAGTCTATGGTCAAATGAATAATAAAAAAAAACAGTTTCCTGAAAAATTTGTGTTTTTGGATTTAAGACATTTTGGAAATAAGCTCTTCAATTGCGCATCGAATCAAATCTTGTTTATCAATATTAAAAAAAAAAGTACTTCAAACTTAACTTTATAAAAATTCAACACAAAACTTTTTTTATCATCATCGCCACTATCATCATCATGTGTTTTGAAGTGAATTACATTAATTATAAAAAGTTGATGGAAAAGTGGAATCACTCGAGAAAACTTGATTCGTCAGCCTTTTCCTTGATGAAATTAAAATTCATCATCGAAATTTCGGTGACAAATAAAAAAAAAAAGTCAACCCATCCCAAGCTAAACAGCAACAACAACAACGAAGACGACATCCGTGAGTGACTTTTAAAACAATTTGCCTTTATGGCAAATTGTGTGTGTGAAAAGACAAAATCCGTTGAAGCGTCAAAAGTGACATCATCGCAACTCGCAATGATTAATAAAATGGCATTGT
The DNA here is from genome assembly GCA_034695005.1 of Cryptops parisi. Lineage (NCBI taxonomy): Eukaryota > Metazoa > Arthropoda > Chilopoda > Scolopendromorpha > Cryptopidae > Cryptops > Cryptops parisi. The sequence goes on along the minus strand of JAQIWH010005430.1, from coordinate 3,695 downwards.
GTCCGGACACGAACGTCGTCGACGACGACAAGAGGGTCGTCCGAAAATCTCGGCCTTCAACTTGAAGCATTAGGTAAACAGAGATTTCATCGGCTGTTTACCGAGTCTTATTCACGCTGTAATTAATGTTTTAAGCCACTTTTAGAGGATTAGAATGCTGAATATGACAAGACGGTATCGATTTTTACCCAAGCGCTTCAACACGACGAGACACAGAGCTGCTACTCTTCTTCTTCTTCTTCGTCTTCTAACAAAATCCTTCTCCTTCTCTCTTCTATTCCAAACTCAGAAGAGATACTTACTACAAGAGACAAGTTCCACGTAGAAGAAGAAGAAGAAGAAGAGGAGCTAGAGCGAGAGGAAAAGTCGACGTCGTCGTCGTCATCTTCTCTTCTTGACTTTCTAATCCCTCAGCGAACTCGTTATCGTCCAATCAGAACAACTGACTTTTCTTTCCAAACGCCTTTATCCCTCCACCCTCCCCCCCCCTCACACGTTTTCCCTCACCTTTCACCTTTCACCTTTGTGCGCTCAAGTTTCAATAATTACAAATCTTTCACTAATAACAAAACTCATACAACTTGCAAAATGCGACATTTAAAATCTTCACAAAATTCGTGATATTAATTAGAAATAAGCGAAACAAAAAACGGTACTTTCCGGTTATAGCGGGGTCCGTCTGGTGTTTCTATTTGCTTGTACTTGGTTATCGGTTGTTTTTTTTTTTTGCAGATAAGGTTAGGAAAACAAAACAAAATCATACATTTAATACGTTTCTTTGTTTTTCCTAACCTAACTTGCAAAATAAACCCATACCCAAGTACAAATAGCAACATCAGACGGGCCTCGCTATAACCGGAAAGTACCCAAAAAACAAATACAGATGACTCCATTTTTTGTGATGATCACAAATGAAAATAAAATCGTTCGGATAAAATGTTTTCACTGTGATTCAGTTCGAAAGTGCACCAAAGAAAAAGTTACGTTATGTTATAGAATCGATGAAATAAAATTACAGATTTTTTATAACAATTTTACAAAATTAATAACAGATTTACAATTTAGTTAATCTTTTCGACATGAAATAGTGACATGAATTAAAATCACTATACTGTAATTGAGGAGTTGGGTGGAAAAACGGTGTAAATCCACTAATGTCGTTATTCCTTAAAACGCATATATTGTATTGAATCGTTTTAGTTTAGACTAGTCTTTCTATAGCATAAAGATTGCAAACAATTTGCACTTTCGGAATTTTTGAAGCAAAAATAAATAGAACGTGGCTGATTTTGTTTTTGTGATTTCTTTTTTTTTTTGTCCCTTTACTTTCTGATCGTTTCACTTCCAAAACAATGGAAAATATACTGATCTTTGGAAAAACGGCGTAAATGCATTAGCACGATATCTGGAATAACGGCGTAATTTCATTTTTAAATTAGCCTGTAACCTTGAAGCCTGTCAACTAAAGTTAACAGATTTTTCGTAAAACCTGTTCATTTTTCTTCTATAAATATAAAGGATTTTATTTGTTAATCTTAAATTCGAAAATGCCAGAACGTTTTGCCCATTTTCTCAAAACTTACATTTTTTGAGTTACGCGGTTATTCCACCTAACTCTGCAATTTCAAAGTATCGATTAATACGAGATCGCATAGACTCGTCATCTATGAACACCTGTTTCAGTACCATAGGATACCAATTTTAATTTGATAATTTGACAATCAAAACAAAAAATAACTAACATCCAGATAACAATTTTACTAATCCATAAGGGTATTAAGCATGAACATTTGAAATAAATATTTCTAATAATAATAAAACATTTTAAGTGAAATTCATTACTTTTGTAGGATACTCGGGGTAGAGAAAAAAAAACAATAAGAGGACAAGCAATATGACTGGATTTTGAAACGACAAGAAGAAGAAGAAGAAAAAAAGTTAACAATTGATGTATTTTTGTCGAGCAAAAGCGAAAGAGGAATATGGACATGAGTTCCACGGATGTCGTTTCGAGTTTCCCGTTTGTTGACACAAAGGGCAAAAATGCACGGAATGTGCATCCAATAAATGTGGACAGAAATAGGAAACCTAGCTCGCAAAAGCAGGACGACAAAAAAATCCCGGTATGTTAAATTCTTTTTGTATATATATATAAAGTAACGGTAAACCTTTTACACACGCTAATTTTAAAGGGCATTACCAACCTCAGCTTGAAATCAACAGTGTCACAATTTCATATGAAAAAATCGCCTAACAATCGGATCAAAACTCCCCATCAAACGATGAAAACTATCAGTCACAGTCACACTGTCTGTAACGCAAATCTTGGATCCAAACAATAGTCTCGAGCAAACTGAGCCAGCCTGGTTTCATTGTTACACTTACATCGCCAGCTCATGTTAAACAATGTTCACGTGCAGACTACATTGTCAGTTAATGTTGAACAATGTTCACGAGACAATTTAAACAATGGTTGTGTGTTTTCAGATGATTTCACAGTTCGGTTTTAAACATTTTCATTGATATCACGATATCGTATAGACTCTAGAAAACTAAGTGAACGTTAACCAGTGACCAATGAAAGTGAGGCAGTATTTGTCCCAAGTTAATCTTGAGATGACAGAAAAGCAATGTTATACAGGGTAGGGAATTGTAAACTTTAAGCTAATATTATACAATTTCCCGCTTTATTTGTTATCTGATAACGTGGATTATAAAATAAAAATTATTAAATGACACAATTAGAAACTAGCCGAGAAAATTAACCAAGCCTCTTAACAATTCAAAAGAAAGCTACTGGTAAGACAATCATTAGAAGACAAAAAAATGTGAATACACAAGAAATGACAAACATCCTCAATCGTCATTCATTGTTTCCTAAGTCCAAGCACTAATTATCTGTATTTTTTAAACAGATTTTTCACCTCATTACCTTGTCTGCTTTTCTTAATGCTGCCATCATCAGCAGTTTTGTATGTTTAACCCTTTAAAAAAACGTGAACCACTCGAGAAACCCTTTCTTCTGCTCTCTTAAAGCTCAGAATAATTTGCAACCGGAGAGCATCGATTGCTAGACCAATTCAGAGGTCTGGGCGACAAAACCAACTTGGAGTAGAAGAAAACGACGAGGAAAAAAAAATTCTACACTTTTATTCTCCTTTCTTCTTCCTTCATTCCCATTCCCCCCTCAAGCACAGGGTTGGTTACGAGTGTAAAAAAAAAAACCGATTCGAAGGAGAGATCATCTCTGCAATTCCGACATGCAAATTGCTACGGTCATTGGCAACTTGCCCCAAAGAACAGAGTTCCTTGTTCGTTGTCAAGAGAGACAGAGAAGAAATAAAAAAAGCAGACAGACACACACACACACGAAAAGAACACGTAAAGGAAAGTGAGGGGAAAAAGTTGTGCCTTTTGGCGAAAAAAAAAGGGGGTGAAAGACAGTTGTCATCATTCTCTTTCGTCTAGTTCATTACCATGGAGAGAACTGCAGGCGATCACGAACGAAAGTCCTGTGAGGATTGTGCGCAGATTGTTTCAATCATGCATCGACTGCTAGCACCGCAAATCATTCTTCCTCCATCCACCATCACCACCACCATCACCACCACCACCCATTCCCAACCATTGATTCGCCAGCCTCCTATACCATGAGTATGCAAGATTGAAAAGTGCTACGGAAGCCGGAAGGAACC
>JAQIWH010005429.1:0-14666 GCA_034695005.1 Cryptops parisi | reverse complement strand
TGTTTCCCACCTGGCGCCATATAGTGTTTTTTCGACCATTTTGTCGCCAGGTGGGAAACCCGAAGAAGCGAATCGAGCCTTGAACTTAAGCACCTTCAACTCTTCCCCTTCCACCTACGCATTCTAGGCACGTGCCGACTACTTCATTTCCAACTAGCCTACCACTACCTTTCACCCTTAGTACCCCTTACTCTTAGGATAGCATTCCATACCAAATACTCATAATATTACGTACCGGTACATTATTCGAATTCCCCAATAGTACATTTCTTTCTCCAACCAAATGATAACTAGACTCCCGTCCGTGCAAGTGCTAATGGTGAAAAGTAATTAACGCGTTCATCAAGAAACCCATTCAATTAGTTATGAGGAATGTGGTCACCTAGGCCAAGCTATATGTTTAGTTAGTCGACCGTACCTTGGAGACATTGCGAAGAGAAATGTCAAAGCTATCGACTCAACCCAACGGCAAAATGATTAAGCAAACTACAACCTTTACGCGATGGTATGGGTCATGTTGAAATCGTGTTATCCTGCAAAAGCTAATTAACTTCTTCACCCGTGTAAGACACATCAATTAAGCTGCTGTACTTTACACTTTTACCACCAAGATTGCTTGGTTCTCTAGACATTACCTCCTCGTCCGGTCCGACCTGAAAGCATTATAGCAATTAAACCAATGTGCGTATGATTTTCGACGACTGTAATAAACTGAGGTTAAGCTAAGTTTAAAGAGTATGTTGCACGTCAGACGACTTCAATGCAAACTTTTTTTAATGATGTGTAGTTAAAACATAAAGCGTTGAGATTTTTTTTTTGTAAAATTAATAACAAATGCAGACGTGTTACTAACGGTAAATAAAAATCACAAACAGTAAGATACAACTAATATTACAACTAATATTAGGCGTCACTAATAGTACAACGTTGATGATCGTAAGACAATAAAACAAAATCATTATTAAAAGTACACTAGAGATTAGCCCCCGTGGTTGGTATGGTAACCACGGGGTATCTAGCTTAATTACAGCTCATGTTTATGCAGTTCATTGTTGTAATTTGAATTTGTCTCACGCTATGCATTTCATTGTTGTATTACTATTACTACCGTTACTAACATGTAATATGTAAAATAACGCTGACGCACTTATATGTTTATTAATACTAATTACCGGTACTTACAAGATTTTTAAAACTTGAAACGTTATTAACCATTGCTACAGTTATGACGTTACTAATCGTAAGAATTTGCTCCAGGTAAAGCTTGATCTAAACTTAACGTTTTGTCGCCAGTCCGGCATGAAGAGATCAGTTATACAGATGAGACCACTACTCATATAGTTTAAACAATTGTTCAAATTTACCGTCAACTAGTACCGTTTTGTCTGTGAAATCTGGCAGAACTGACGACAAAAGGTTACGTGTAGACCAGGCTTAAGACTTTGCTACAGGTAAGACGTTACAGCCGGTAAGACGTTGCTACACGTGAGACGTTACTATCAGTTTTCAAACATTAAAAAAAGAGCATTCCAAAGACATTTTAAAAATGACAAATAACAGTAGGACATTCCTAAAAGTGAGTCAGCACTAACAATAACACGATATTGACATTAAGGTATTACTATAAATATTTATTCAAATGTATCTACATAAAGGATAGAGAAGTGATAGTAATAAAACAATAGAGTGCATAACGTAAGGCAAATTTAAATTATAACAATGAACTGCATAAACATATTAGATACTGAACTAAAAAATGTAGAACAATTTAAACAAACGGTTTGCCTCTCAACACCACGTGGTTACCATACCAACCACGGAGGTTTATTTCTAGTTATTAATAGTAAACCAAGTGTTGAGAATTAAAGAACTTATTTTCAAAACGTGTTATGTCCATAAAATGCAATTTTTCAGGAAACAAGATTTTTATTCATTTTACCATAGAGTTTGCATATAAACGTGGTTTTTGAGAGTGATTTTCAAACAAATTTTGAGTTTTGAAAATAATTGTAATCACCGATGCACAGGTAGTTTTCAGAGCCTCCTTAACTCAAAAAATGATCAAAACTGGAGAAAAGACGTTTTGGAAATAAGCGCTTCAATTACTATAGCAATAAGTCTGTAGTTATTTTGGTGAATTACTAACATTAACCAGTGAAATGACGACATTGCTAAAGTAATAATAAATTTCTACCACTACGACAACGACATAACTAACATTGAATTAACATAAAATCACCTTTAAACAAAAAAACAGAAATATCCTCCAATGAAAATTTGTATAAAAACAGACTAAATGTCATCATCTAACATCACAAGATTTTCTAACAACAAGCAAACGATAGTATATCAAGTCATGTCCAAAATAAGTAACCAACATATCGAAACGCATGGCTTTAGGCCTACACTAACCTTATTTAATTTTTTAAAAATAACTCACAGTTCGACCTTAACCTTAATTCGAGCAATATCAACAGATTAGCTCAATTACGTAATTATATCTCGTTTTACAGAAACTGGTTTTCTCACCTCTTTAACATGTCACATTTTAGTGCCATTTTATACCAACCAATGTGTCTTGAAACATCAGTAGAACTAAAATACTATATAAACAACCAAACAATACTTTTTTAGACACTACACTGCAGCCTATAGACAGAGTGAGACACACAACAAATTGGTAAAGAACATTCTAATCTAATGAGATATCCAAAACTAATGGCATTCTTTACCGCAATACAGAAACATGTGTTCGGTATCGCACTGCCCTTGGGTCCTGGGGTGTCACCTTTGACCCCAATGGTAAGTGACCTTCGTAGTGGACGAGAAAAAAAATTGGTTACGGCAAAACATTACAGGGTGAGGAGTTCTCCGAAACATGGCAATAACTGTTACGCTCTCGTGCGGTGATGAGAAATTTACAATGTTTTGAGCTGATCAGCATAATAGTTGTCAGTTGAGACGCCAAACAAACAAACAAGCCACCAAAAAGGTATTATACATGGCACGAAAAAGAATATACGACCAAAGATTCTTATCGTCTCATTTCTTAGGGTTTTTTTTTCTTTAATTTTGTTTTATATACACAGTATATTTTATATATATATATATACTGAGGTATATGATTAATAAGTCGTATAACGCTCAGCTTGCCTTTATGTCAAACTACGAAACAACAACGTTAAAAGGGGTCAGAGATAACCGACTCATAAGTGAATGGGAATCATCGAATTATAAATGTTGATGTACGGTACAAAATTTTACCAAGCGGTATGATCTCTATAAAAAAAATAATTTTTAATACTATACAGGGTGTTCCTAATCAAATAAGCTATGCAACAAAGCAAATCGTCCGTATAAGTAAACATGAGTCCGAAAATTGCATACCTACAACGATTATGATACGCATAGGTTTATAAAATTACGTGACTTCACCCCGTGTGTTATCTCTAAATTGAAGTATTTTCAGACCCATGTTTGTGTTTATTTTTGTTTTAATAGAGTGGCGTCCATGGTTAAAGTTTGATTAAACTTGGCAGGAACACCCTGTATAATAGTGGAACTGCTTGAAGCATTGAGATTTTATTCAGGAACACCCTGTATTATTATAAAAAAATGCAAAATACAGCTTATTTTGTTTAAATTCCAATTTCATTTTTACGCCATGCATTTTAAAAACCGTTAACTCAACGCTACATTTGCATTTTAAGTGGATTGTCGTTATACGAGATGAATGTATAATTGTGCTTGCACAGATATTTCGTGTAATGTTTTTTTTCGTCCAAAAAAAAAACGAAAACAAAACAGTTATTTCAATTCAGGAGTTGGGTGAGAAAACGGCGTAAATCCCAACTTACGACGTAATTTCTTAAAATACAGAATCAATTTAGACCAGTCTATAGCATAAAGACATTGGGTTGCTTATAATTTGCGTTTTCGGACTTTTTTGGAGCAAAAATATGGAATGTGACTATTGTAATCTGAAATTGTTTGTGATTTCTTTCTTTTTTGTCACTTCACTTCCAGATTATTTCACTCGCATGTTTCCCTTCCAAAACAATCGAAAAGATACTGATCTTTGGAAAAACGGCGTAAATGCATTTACATTTGTAATAAAGGTGTAATTACATTTTTTTTTTTAAATGACCCTGTAACTTGAGACCTAAAGTTAACAAATTTTATTTTTTGCAAAATCGGTTCATTTTCCTTCTATATACAGTTTACAGAAATATTTTTAGGTATTATTCTTAAATTTGAAGTTTTTTCCAGTTTACTAAAAAACTACATTTTTTTTTTTTTGGAGTTACGCCGTTATTCCACCAAACTCCTCATTTTTATCCTCATCATGCAAGCATCAACCTGGGCATTCCAAACTCAACAAACGTCTTTCTTAATCAACACTGTGAAAGTCATTTAGTTAATAGTCTGCAAGCTCACCTAAACCTTTTTACAACTTCAAAGTGTTTACTTTTTTTTTCGTTCATCACCTTCCTCCACGGGGGTAAAACTGGTATCACAACCTTTGGACTGATGCGGAAACAACCAAGGATCAATTACACGTTAAATAATGAAGGAGAAAAAAAATTATTCAACAAACTTCAAGACAGACATCGGCTTCGTTAATATTCGCGTGGCTACTTGAACCACGCCCTTCGTCATGCTTGAAAGACATTGACAAATGACTCATTAAAAATGTCACCGACAAAACTCGGAAAAATTTTGCGTACAAAAAATAGTTATTTGAAAGGAAGAGAGAAAAAACAACAACAACATGGTGAATGTTATTAAACCGATTTTAATGAGTTCGACCACCGATCAAAGGAGCTATTTTAGAAAATCTCCTTAAAGGACACGAAGTTAAGGTGAAATCAACAAAAAATAGGATTCGAAGAATGTATGATGATGAGAAGAATTCTAATTTTAGTTGATGGCTGCATTAGAGTAAATGTTTAAAAAAAAAAGTTGTATTTTCTTTTTATTAAATTTTATGTTAGAAATGTAATCAAGATGTCAGTCAAGTGCACACATGGCAATCGGATGAAAATTATTATTACATCAACGTTTACAATTCTTTGATGTTTTTTTTATTAACGTGAAACTGGTATAAAACAAGGTAACATCGGGAAAAAAAGGACAAGATTATGCTAATTGCCGGTGTAAGCCACGTACAATCCACCTCTGACAACAACATAGCTTTAAGTCAATTATTTAATCAGAAAAGATAATGTACAACTTTACTCGATTAATAATTTTAATAGATACTAATATCTAGCTCGTATATGAGTACTGTATTTTATGCCTCAAAACATAGCGAATTCTAGTGCAAATAGCTTGTTTTAAAGCGATTCATCGAAAACGTGCACGTGCAGACTGTATAAGTTATTATACTATATACCGGAACCTTTTCGGTGTAGCGATGAGATACTCATCACTACTTCGATCACTCATCGATCACTGCTCATCACATCACTACTTTGCTAAAATTCGACGCGTAATGAAAGAAAACTACATCAGAGATAATATACTCATCTTTCAAAATTTAAAATGAAATTCCGATTATAAATTGTTTGGCTGCAGCCGAATGAAATGATTCTCACACTAGCTTCGCGTTATCTCCGTCTTGTCGCAATTATAACAAACAAATTGGGTTTCGGCTATCATTACTAAGTCAGTAGACTGGCAATGACGAGCATATAATTAACAATTAATGTATAATTAATTATATATTTTAATATGTTTTCGTTTCAATTAGCTTGACTTTGCTTGTTATAACTGCGTTTAAAAAAAAAAGTTAACGCAAAGCCAGTGAGAAGATCGTTTCATTTGGCGACCGCAGGCCTCCAAATGGATATTTTATTTATTTGTTTACGATTGAATTCACTCCGTAATGGAATCATAGGACTTCACAAAACTTAATAAGTAGCAACATATACATATTCAATCGTGTTGCGTCCGCAGGCCTCCAAACGATTCAATATCGGGATTTTAATTTAGAATAGTAAGAACTATATCTGACATATTTTATTTTCATTTCACGTCGGGTTTTAGCAAATAGCGATGCATCGAAATAGTGGTGGGCGTTTAAACGAAAAAGCCCCAAATTTGTGCTTTATACTTCTTAAGTCGGCATTACTGTGAAGTAATAATGGAAAGTAGTCTCCGTGTAAGCTTATATTTTTCAAAGAAATAATCCAAACACACTCCAGTAACTAATCTAGTAGTGGTTACAAATGACTATACTTTACGATCATTTCGTTTCAAAATGAACCGCATTTGAATAGTAATGTGCGTACCGGAAAATTGTAATTAAAAGTTTGTTTTACAGTTTAACTCGTTCTCATTAACCAAGGACTCTGTAAAAAGTGAAGAAAAAACTGCATTTTCGCGAATGTGACTTTTTCGAATCGGCAAGTAAAAGAGGAACGTTGTTCATTAATTATAAAAGCATGAATACACGGCTAATTAGTGTTTTTAAATTTTCTTTTCCGACGGTTTTTTTTTTGTTAAAAGAAACTAAAAAAAACAAGAAAAAAATAAACAAATATGGTGGAAAACACCAGGTGCAACACTCGCAACAAAAATGTCCACAGCCTCGAGCCAACTGCAAAAGAGATTAAGCAATTCTGTGTGCACGTGAAAAAAAATGATTAAACGTAATCCTTACGACAAAAATTTGATTTTCCATATCATTAACCAAATTCCAAAGTGTATACAATAATTACTTGTGATCAGTGAAATCATCAAGAAAAAAAGTTGAAACATCATCATAATCTACCGTGGAAGTTGTGTTACATTCCATCCACTTAGCACTAATGTCATCATGAAATTCAAGTTCCTAGTGTAAAATTTTGATCCAGGTGGAACGCCAATTGTCGAAAAAATTTTCCCCCGACGAAGTTATATTCTTTCCATTTAGCACTGTTTTTGAGAACTACAATTGAATCACCAATTTGAAGAAGGGAATAAAAACCAAACCCCATTTTGAAAAGATGGGGTTTGTTACACATATTATATTCAGTCGTTAACTCACTTATCAGCTTTAACGAGGAAGTAAAATTCTTACTCGTTGATGAGATACAGTCCAAAAAACGTATGTAAAAACGTATGTTAGTGTAAAGGTACACCCTTTAGATTTATACACATATTCGTTTAATGCATAAACATTTATTGTAACGTGTGATCAACTTTTCGATGTAGCTCCCTCCACCTTACTGACAAATTTGTTCCAGTTTTGTCCCACCATTTTTACAGTTTCATTGGTTTTGAATGATTGAATTGTCATACAATTTCGTTTGTCATTTTACCGAAAAAGTGGTTATTTACTTCCCGTACCACTTTTCGGTAAAATGACAACGAAATTAGATGACAACGATTCCAAACCAATGAAACTGTGAAAATGGTGCTCCACAAAACTGAAACGAATTCGTCAGTGAGGGGTGTTGAAAAGTTGCTCACACGTTCCAATAAGTGTTTACATGCATTAAACTGTATAAATTAATTAATTGTAATTAATAATTTATACGTTAATATTAATAATTCATAAATTTGTACGTTAATGAATTAATTATATAAATTACGGTAATAAAGGGTGTCTCTTTACACTAACATACATAATGCTTGTCTATATCATTTAGTTATTTTTTTATTTAGGAGTGAAACTCATTTTTTATCCATCCTCATACAATAGAAAAGATAGAAACGTTTTCTCATCAAAAATTATCTTTTTGAAATCATTCTCTTCTTCAAACTGGCGATTCCATTCATCCTCAACTACATGAAATTAGATCAAAACCGCGTGCCAATAAGTTGATGCCAACTTGTACACAAAGTTTTTGTTCGTTTTGTTACCACCAATACCCAAATTCAGTTGAAATATAGTTTTGATTAGTCAAAATTAGATTTAACCGATCGATTTTTAGAACCAACATTTTGAGCGTTTAGGCGGCCTTCGGTCGCATTGTCAAGTCATTAGCACTTGAAATTTAGGTGTTGCACCCATTTTGCACCGACTTGAAGAAATAATAAAATTCAGTTGGTGAAAGAAAAATGATTGGCTTCAAATTTTTTGTTTGAAGAATCATAGTACACAATAATGATGACAAAATAGATGTCGTTCATCAACAATCGCTAAATTCATTTTATTTTGTAGCAATTTCATGAATTAAAAATTTCAAATATTTAAAACAAAAAAAAATAATAACTTGAAAAAGTTTGGTCGATTTTAGATAAAGTTACCTAGTCAGTGAAAGTGAGTGGTTTTTCAATTTTTAATTTTAAATTATTGATTAGCATTTACCTTTTTTTTTAAAAAATCATTTAAAGAGTTAGAATGGAAATTCATGAAAAAATGACTGAAATACTTTAATTTATATTCCTTCCATTTAGAGACAAAATTACAGTAAGATTTATTATACTCTTCATATTAGCTTCACTTGTGAGTGAGTGAACTGGAAATTGAACGTATACTGCCATCTACAGTCGAGAATATACTGTATAGTCTGATGCATCAAAAAAACGCATAAAAAGAAAACCGTATAAAACTTTCGCGTAAATCAAAAATCGCATAAATCCAATGTGAAAAAAAAAATGCATACTGTATATAAATAAATCAAAAATTGCAGATCTCAAAAACAGAATGACCCAAAACTCGCATATCGAATTACTCGAGGATTCGCATACATTTAATTTCGCATAAATCTAAATTCACATTACTCAAAATTCGCATAATTCGAAACGTGCATAAATCAAAAGTGAAATTACTCAAAATACGCATAAAATTGAATAGTATCGAAATTACTTAGATTGCATAAATCAAATTTCGCATAAATCGAAACATTAAGAAATCAAAAATGGATTATTTTTTTTGCATTAAGTCGGTACGTACATACAGTATATCTACATGTGACAGTAGGCTATACTATATAATAAAGATACGCTTAAAAAGCATTTTTAATGTAGTTGTTATAAGATCCATATATACAGAATGTTTTTATAAAAAGTTGAAGCAAATTTTAATCATAAATGCTACGCATCAAAACAAAGCACAAAAATTCGATATAAACACGGGTCCGAAATTGCATACTCATTTGTATACCTATAATGAGACCTATTACGTGACTTCACCATGTGTTCGGAAGGGAAGCATTTTGGCTCAGTTTTTCATCGATTAGGCAAAAAGCTGACGTCACAATTGTCCACAAATTACTTCAATTGCCACAACAAAAATTGTACGAAATTTTCAGATTAAAAAATTTCGATATCGAAAATAACAACAGAGGTTTAATAGCTTTTATGTCTTACTATGCCTTCATTGATTTCACGAATCATACCAAAATCTCATCTATATTTATATGTATTCATCACCTCGAATAATAGAATACATTTCAACTTCCTCGTATAGAAATTGGTTAATCGACCCTGTTCAGCAATTCTTTCATGTACACACAAATTATCTGTCAATGTCTTGGTTATTTAAAAAAAAAACAACGTAACGAAAAAATCTACACCCATGGCCTCAACTACAAAAATAAAAATAAAAAGTTAAATGGATTCTCGGTGATTATTTACGAAGCAAGAAAAAAAAAATATTTATTTTATGTATTTTTTTTCTCTCGGTATTTTCAGTTGATGGATCTGGACTTTCTAATTGGTAGTCATACGACTATTCTCATCAAGTTTCTTCGTTGAATCAACAATTTTAGTCGACGACTGGAAATGAGATTAAAACAACTCAAAAAGACGAAGGAACCTTTTTTTTTTGTTTGTTGTTAACGATTTTAAAAATAAACATACAACAGGCAAAGAAAAATAAATTCGATATACAAAGCACGAAATTCGCAAATCGGATAATAATTTGGTAATGTTTAATATTTTATTTTTTAATCATTTTAAGAATGTGAATATATGTAATTTTATATAGAAAGCTTGAAATTACTTTTTTATATTTTCATAAAATATTTTAATTAATATGAAAAACAAAACAAAAACATTGTTTCTGATTCAATAAGATCATAGCCCTTGGTTTTTAATTCATTTTAAACTTGTCGATTGCATTTCTCAGAAGTCGAACAAGTAGATCGATCGAGTTACATTCCGTTCATATCTATATGCTAAAACACCACATTCCATTATAATGATCAAAGGTTAAGAACAACATAAAAGAATATACAGGGTGTTTCAAAAAGTTTGTTTTCAAAGATAGTCAAACTGAGAAAACTGAACTTTAACGACCCGCAATTTTTGATGTAGCAATTCAAATAATTTGTGGATAACTATGACATCAGATTCTTGTTTTCATTGGTTGGGCAAGAAGCTGACGTGAGAGTTGTCTACAGATAACAAAATTGCAAAACCATACATTCCGTGTGTCCAGGAGACCATAATGAGAACAGACGTTTGAAACACCCTGTATAAATATATTAAAGATATATATCTCGAGATGCGGTTAAAAAAACACGGGATATAGCTAAAGGCCAAATTGAACATCAATCTCGTGAGAGAAAAAAATGTTTTGAGATATTTTGAAATGAAAAGAAAAGAGATAGGCCACACATCTAAAAAGATGATCTTTTGGAAATTTTTACAAGCCTTTGAGCGAAACAAGTTTTGTGGTGAGAAAAACACATTTTTCATAAAACTTTTTCTTTTTAATTTTTCTTTTTTGGAATAAAAACAAAAAGGAAATGAAAATTGCCTACGGAAAAACCAATACCCCGATAAATCAAAACGTACAGTATCTCAGATTGATTTGTTTTCAACATGTTATCTCGTTGCCAATTTTTCAATACATTTCGAATCTAAGTTTAATTTTAAAATAAATTTAAAATAATTTTTACATTTTAAGAAATGGAGTTTTTTTTTTTTTTTTGCACTTTTCGATTTATGTAAATTTTGATTTATGCGAATTTAAATTTATGCGATCGTTGAGTAATTCGATATTGGATTGATGCGATTTTCGAGTATTGTTAATTTCATTTTTTGATTTCTGCAATTGACGATTTATTTATTTGTATACGAGATTTTTTTACATCAGACTTATGCGGTTTTCGATTTATGCGTTCTTTGGACTTTACAGTATATTTTCATAAACGATTGTAGATGGCAGTATACGTTCAATTCCAACTCACTCACAAATTTACTCACTCTAAATTATACATATCGATTTCTGAAACACCCTGCATATCTGTACAAAAATCACTTAACTTTTCGACAGATCAAATTTTACATCCTATTTAAAACAAAAAATCACTTGTACTACTTCGAGATATTTCACCTTCTCATGATATCTCTTTTAATCAAAACAACTTTCTCGTTCCACCCTGTTTACTTTGATAGGAAAACTAGTCTAACTAATCCTAATATTCCTTAGCCCATTTCATGTGTTCTCAATCCATCCGATCATCATCATCATCATCACTGAAACCAAATCTCGTCGTAATAAAGAGGAAAACACTACAAAACCCCTGTAGGCAAACAACAAACAACAACACCGACTACAGCGTATGACTCACTCACCTACACTACAAGATACATTCTTCTCACCTATGACCCTATGGTCACCTTGGAATAACAACAACTTTTGCCTTTTTTTCACACATCAATCCCTCTTTTTCAATAATACACTCCCACATCTTTTTCTTTTTTTTTACAAAGTGATTTTTTGCCCACCCCCCATCTTTGTTAACCTCCCCCTAACAAAGTTCTTTCACAATTAAGAACGATTGTGTGTCGCCAAGGAAAAAATAGTGGACAGTACCCCCTATAGTGTTTTTAGGAGGGGGGTAAAACCCTTGGGGCTATACACGGGGAGACCTCAGGGTCACAAGTTTTTTGGGGAAAAGGTGCAGGTGCCGGATATGCTAGACAGCCAATCGGATACGAAACTAGGGTGCGCGCGCACCTTTTATTCTCTCGGGCCACGCGTTTTCATTTTCAAACAGACAGCATGATGATGGTGAAGTGGGTATGTTTATAGTTTAAATAGCTTGCCGACATTCCACATTTTCATTATCGTTAATTCGATTTTTTATATACATACTTGTGTATATATATATATTTTGTTGTTTTGAAAAGTCTGTGAGTTAAAAGTACACGAAAGTTTGGTGTATAAAAGAAGAAACGTCCTTTGAAAAACAGAAGCTGCAGGATTAGAAAAGAGGAGCTGTGAGCAAAGACAGCTAGCTTCTGATTGGCCTCGACGGCCTTGTGCCGAAAAAGAAGGAGAGCAGTATATATATATAAGAAAAAGAAAAAAGTGGTAGAAAAAAAAGGGAGAAGGAAGAAAAGTGGAATTAAAAAAAAAAAGATATCTCCAAAGCCTACGACTCGTTTAACGACAACAGCCAACAAACATCGTCCATTCGATACCGAGAGGTGGTGAGAGAAAGACGTGTGGTAAGAGCCAGAGAGAGAGAGAAGCAGAAAAACACAATCTCATAACTTTTGTTGTTTTATCTTCTTCTTTTTTGTTTCTTTAAAAACACAAAAAAAAGGAGGAAGAGTGATGATGATGAGATGATATGCGAGTGAAACGATTTCATCATAGTTCATGATGTCGCGGAAGCTGACGACGATGATGGAATGTGATTTTAAAACGATGGTGTTAGTGTGGTGGACTGTATTAACTGTGACGTTAGTGGGTTTGTTGGGTATGCCAGCTGTGACGGGGGTTCAACCACCCAGTGTCCACAGAATGAGTTCGTGGCGAATGATGACAACGAACGACAATAACAGCCGAAGTAGCAACGATGCTGTTCACGCTGCACAAGGAAACCGCATTTCAGGTGAGTGGCAACTTATCGAAGATAAATGATCATCTCACGTGATTGTAAGCCATGCGTCACGGCACACATACAAAGTTTTTGCTTATGTGTAAGAGTTGTATACTTTCAACAGCTAATATACAATACAGATACGTATTACTTACTACAACACAAACATCGAATAGTTACGTACGCATTTGAACTTTCATTAGTTATGTACTTTATACAACTCTTATTAGTTATTTTTTTATTTTTTATGATTTATTTTTATACGAGCTAGAAGGTCCCAATCTAACGATACAAACAAAAATACAACACCAACATTTCAATCACATAACAAGATATGTTTCTTTAAAAGATTCATGTGCTTTATAAGTTTATATGTACAGTATAACAGTATCAGTATGTATAGTAGTGTACAGCTTCTACTTACACGGCTGTATACCTTTACATTATGCTCAATAGTATACGCTCAACTTATATGCGTGTTGTTCTATTGTATTCTTACCTATGTAAACGACATGAATAATATAACGTTATGTTATATTATTGTGTACAGCTGTGTGTATTTTGGATTTATGTATAGCAATGTTATGTATGTAAATGCAATAGAAGGCATCTGGTGCTGTAGCACGGGACTTTTAAACAATAAGTTTTTATTTTCGTAGATTTTATTACTGTATTTAATTTTCGAAAATTATCAACGATACTGTAGCACCTCTCCAAGATATAATTGGTGGTTCTTATTTTAGTTGTTGATAAATTTTGGTCTGACACACAAGTCTGAATACACTTGTAATGCTCTTTACAATATACAGTAAGTATAGTTGTGTGTGTGCATACTTTCAAGATATTAGGTTGTGGTGTGTGTGTGTGTGTGTATGTGTGTGTTGCATCATGGGTATTGAGGTGTGAATACCTACAAGATATTAAGATTACTTATTACAGCACACATAACTAGGTAAAATATGTATTGTTATGCACAATGTACATTACTACACAGTAGGTAACATAGTGTGAACTTCCTTTTAACTGACACCACTGGGATGCCAGATAACAGAATTTTCATGATATCTAATCATTATTACAGCACCTTACAAAACGCATTAAAACTCTATAGAGTACATGTATATGCATCAATACTGTATTCTGAGTATTGTAAAATTGAGAGAAATAAGAATAAATAAGTGTACTTTTAACTACCATGCGTCTGTGTTCCGAACTACGTTACGATTGATGGTAAAACCATTACCATTCGTGTACCGGTTTATTGAGATTTCCGGTTATTTTATTATCGGATAAGACGAAGGTTACTGTATACAATTTCGTCTATCAGGAGAGTTCAAACTTGAACTGAAATTTGTTAAATTACGAAAAACAAACGGAAAAAGTAAAGAAACGAACTCTCAAATTCGAACCGGATTTTGAACCTACCCATACTTTAACTTTATTTATTATTGCTATTAATGTGCCTCATATTCCTAGATACAACATGCACAGTGTTTCAATACACTATTTCCATGTATCGAATTACTTTCTACGTAATATACATAACGAGAACTATGCGACAATTTATTACAAAACGAGTTCACAAAAACCAAAAACATGTAGTATTTTATATACTTTTTATGGTTTTATTTTTTTGAGTACTTATGTAGAAACATGTAAAGGATTGTTTGAACACACAAGATAGTTAAAAACAAAGCATACAAAGCGCAATTTCAATGTTTACCTTCAAACTGTTGTAATCGTTAGAGTTATGTCACATATACATTCTAGATGTGATTGTATAATGGTTAAGCTTAATCTAAGCTTATTAAGTTAACACTAATATTGTGTAACAGACTGGTGCAGTGACGTTTAACATAAGTGTGCAATATTAACGGCTGTATCAGCAGTAGGCCA
>JAQIWH010005428.1:0-14671 GCA_034695005.1 Cryptops parisi | reverse complement strand
AGAAAAGCGTTGCGCTGCGCATGCGCGACGAAGGGAAAGCGTTTCAACTTCCGTGATGTTCAAGCCAATTTACCCTACCGCGCCTATAGAAGTTTCACTTCAAAAAAAAATAAAACGAACATCGCTTTGAATCCTAACATTCTGCTTGGTTTTTTTAAAATTTTATTTGGAAAATAACCCCCCATTTTATTATCTTGTGTCACTATTTTGTTGCTTATGGTATTTTTATGCTCTTTATATTAGCTTCACTTGTGAGTGAGTGAGTTTCTGCGTATAAAAAGAAAACTACTCAATGAATTTTGATAAATGAGGTGTGTTTAAATTTGTCTTAGAGTCCCGAGTAAAACTTGTGAATGGAATTAATGAAAAACCATGCTATATATGCTACGCTACATGCTATATGCTATATATGCATACGCTACATGCTATATATGCATACGCTACATGCTATATATGCATACGCTACATGCTATATATGCATAATTCTTTATACAGTACTTTCCTAAACCCTAAATGGCTCAATGGATTTTGATGTTTGAGATGTCCTTGGATCCAACTTACTCTTACGAGTGATACTGGCTATATGCCATTAATGAATCGCCAATATGGCGGGCGTTATATGCCAATATATCAAAATTTTGTGTGAATGAGTGAGTGAGCTATGAGTTTCTACATATAAAAGCAAAGCTACTCAATGGATTTTGACAAATGAAGTGTCTATGGATTCGTCTTAGAGATCCGACCAATACTAGCAAATGGCATCAATGGAAAAATAATATGGCAAACGCTACATGCCATATATGGATTATTCTTTGTACCTTCCTACGGAGTAATTGGCTCAATAAATTTTGATGTATAAGGTGTCATTGGATCTGTCATGTTCTCTCGAGTTATACTGGCTATATTGCATCTATGAAAAACCAATATCGCGGGCGCTATATGCCAATATACGAACATTTTGTGTAAACGTCTGAGTGAGTGAGTGGGTTGTGCGTTTCTACATAAAAAAACAAAACTACTTGATGGATTTTGATGATCGAGGTGTCTATGAATTTGTCTTAACCTACCGAGTAGGTTAAGGTTAAGTAGGTAAAATATGTCTACATTCAAATTTAAGATTTTTTGGACATGGGGAAGTAAGCCAAATCACATTTTTTGCGTTTTAATAAGTGGCCGTGTCACTGCAACGTCCTATACCGTATATCATTTAATAAAACTCACATTGATACGCTGATATTTGATTCAACTGTTGTTCTTGTGTATTATTTATTGCACTTCATGAAAATCGGAAATCAGTGGACTTAATTTTGTTAGCGAACCTATGAATATGGGCATAATCCCATGTTGGCAGCGAAGCAAGACATTTACTCTATAGTAAATAAAATGAATTATTATTCAGTAACTTTTTATGTCGTTATTTTATTGAATCAATTCCGGTAATTTTTTTGTCGTCCAAATCTACTCCCATTATTCCATTGATTTTTTAGTTCAACATCCGGGTTTGTTTGTTTTTTATATTTAAACTAAATTTATGGTAACCTATTTCTCGTGAATTGAGAAATTTTCATATTCTCAAATTCTCTAACCAACCTATTTCTCCCTATTCTATTTTACATGTATTTTACCCTAGCTTATCTTGAGATGAAAAAAATATTTTCATAATTCATTTACCACCACCGATTAAATCAACAACTATAACATAACCTGAATCTATTGCTATAATAGAAAATTAATAAAAATGTTCAGTTTGTGAATTGTCTTTGTACTGTTAGACAACATTTTATGTTAGCATTGAAGAATGAACATTAACACAACAGTACGATGTAGTAGACGTCAACGCTGAAATATATTGAGGAAAAAAACGATCAATAATTCATGTACGCGAAATTGATTTATATTCTTTGTATCATTAGCTCTACAATTACAGTCAAAAACAAGAGTTAGCGATTGGAAACTTTTGACGATGATTTATGACTCACGTGCAATTGTTGATATAGCGAAGTTCGCTTAGCGAACTAAGTTATAAGTGTCAAAAATGAGATTAGATGGATTGGTGTATTTACAAACGAGGTG
Organism: Cryptops parisi; assembly: GCA_034695005.1. NCBI lineage: Eukaryota > Metazoa > Arthropoda > Chilopoda > Scolopendromorpha > Cryptopidae > Cryptops > Cryptops parisi. The sequence goes on along the minus strand of JAQIWH010005428.1, from coordinate 12,598 downwards.
CGTTTCCTGGATTAAGAATATTGATCTATTTAAAGTTCTCACCTGAAAATATTTAAAGATGTAAAAAATATAAAAGTTTTCATACCGGTGATAATTTTATAATAAGTTTTTATCGGAGTAGTAGTATTTCAAATACTGCAATACAAGTATTGCAAATTACAGTATTTACAGTAGGATTTTATGCTTCGGATGCATAAAAAGCTTAAGACGAAAACATGAAGAACACATGTCAGTTTTTTGGTAGATCGCGATATATCAGTTTTGTATACAGTGAAACTTTTGTATTCGCTGACTCAGCATACGCGGTTTCAGTTATCAGCGGTTGACTTCGGTCTTATATTTTATGAAAAATTCTTAAAATTTATAAGTTTTAAAATAATCGTTCTGAGTATTCTGGTAAAATCTCGTGGCTGTCTTTTTGGTTTTTAAAAAAATGGCTCCCAAGCAACATAAAAATTATGCTGGCAATTCAGATATCATTTTTTGTCATCATTATTCACAAGTTTCCAAGGAGGGTTCATGGTCAAATCCGGTGGTGGCGCCACGGGACTCAACTCTCATTCAATGGCGGCGGCTAATCGCCAAAGTGTATGCTCTCCAGCGATGTGGATAGTGGATTTAAATTTTTCAATACTCATGTAATGGCGGCTGCGCCTTGGGCCACCCGTGGTACAAATTGGAAACTCAAATTTGGAAACTTGTGAATAGAGTAATTGTATCAGTATTGTTATAAAATTCTTAAAATTGTATGATTCATTTTATTATCAGTAGTATGTATGTACAGTAACTTATTGTATAGGAAAATACTTAACACAGTTACATGTAATAAATAGCGTTCGCGACTATCTGCGGTTTCAGGTATCTGCGGATTGGCTTGAAAACTATTTCCGCGAATACGTAGGTTCTACTGCATTCACAAATAAATTTCTGATTTAAGAACAAATTGCAGACATTGCATTTTCAATTGCTTCGCTGATTTACAAAGCATGTCTTTGAAAGAATGTGACATTTTAAACATCGATTTAAAGTTCACCGAGGAATAGGCAGGAAGACTGACTCAAATTTTGAGAACTAGGATCCGTATCGAGTTGAACTCTTTCTTTATTCCCTTTGAACGTAATACGTGTTTTGTTCAGTTGCCAAGAACGAGCGAAAGCAAATCCTCGTGTTTCCTACTTTGTGGTATTTGACATTTTTTCCTTACTTTTTCTTTTTGTAGATCCCCCGTTTGTGGGTGGACGGGTGAGATAGTTGGAACTATTGAGAAAAGAAGCGAGTTGGTCAATTGGAGAGTCACTGTTTTCTTCGATTGGTGAATTCTGTCTACAATAGCAGTGATGTCCAATCAATGGTTTGTAAGCTCGGTGCGTTTCTGCCTGATTGAACCATTGATCTTGTTTTCCCCCTCTTGTTCAGAGGGGGACCTGCAAAGTTGAGGAGGATTTCGGTCGAAATAAATTGATCGAAGTGAAAGCGGACCGATCAACAACGCTAATGGTGCTCACTACGTTACCGATGTGCACACGCCCTTAGCCAATTTGGCCGAAGGGAACAGTTGGAAAAGTGGTGGCGTGTGACCAAAAGTCGTGAAAGTTAAGTAGAAAATATATCGCTTTCCACTAGTTCCCAGTTTGGTTTGCATGAAAACATGCCAAAGTGACTTCTAAGTAGCTTCGACGACTGTAAACACGGGACTGAAAAGCAAAATACTACACACATACTGATTAGATTATAGTCGGGAATTAACCGCTATTAGATTGGATCTCTTATCGAAGATGTCCTGATAAGGAAATTCTATGACACTAGGATAAGAACGTTGTTTACCAGTGCTGCCAGTCTGTAATTACCGGAACAGTATGTAATTGCTCGTAGGTTTCAGGTACCGTACTTATCGGGTTTATTATGGTTTATTAGTTGTGAAAGTAACTGCAATTCCAGATTTAATCTTCCTCAATAACATCGTAGGCCAGTGGTTTCTTGCTATTAAATAATAAATTGCAAAGATTGCTGAAGTTAGAATTTTGTATCATCATAAATATACAGTATACAGGGTAGTCCAAAATTATACTCTGATCTGTAACGATTAATTTAATTCAAGAAACAAGCATTTTTACTCATTCCCTGGTTTATAATGCTCTTTCTACGCTTGCTTTTTAGATGTTAATTATAAAAACATATGGAAAAAGGTTTTCTATACGTAGTATCATTAAATGTAATTTGTCGCCGATCCTGCGAAGCTTTTATGCAGATACTGCACTATGAGGAGCTTGATACCGTGCTTTTACTGTTAACCACTATACTAGAGAAAACTGGCAAAAAAGCGCGTGGTTGAAGCCGCGCGCTCAGTTTATATAAAAGGCCAAGAAATAATCCAATTTTTCAATTAATTTTTTATTTTATTTTATTTTAAGAATACATTATATTTTATTCCCATTTTATCGGTTGGGCACAATCTCAGTTACACTTCCAGGATTTAAATATTTGAAAAGATGCATAAGTTTTTAGAAGGGATCGTAAAACTCTTTCGTTAAGATGAGATTTTACATGCAAAGCTAGCGTTATGAAGGAAGAGAGAAAACTGCATCTCTTACAAAAATCCTTTCTTAGTAAAAGAATAACATTTCCCGCATAAAGCAATAAAAAAATATGAAAAAAAAGGAAACAAAAATAACCACCAGAGGGAAAAATAAGCTTTTTTCTTTACTTGTATTTATCTCTTTTTTTTATGTGTGGGTCTAATGAGCAATACAGTTGGAAAGGCAAAGGCAGAAAAACATTCTGTTCGCACAAGGAAAATCGAGATTGTTTCTTTTTTAAGAGCATTTCAATTGTCTCACTTTGCCATTACGTTCAACATCCGACTACAAAGTGCAACACTCAGATATCATCTTGGCACAATGAGCGAAACGTTAGAATTCTACGGAGACGAAAAATGCTCTTCTCGAAACTTAACCAGCTTTATATATCACTTTTTTTCTCGTTCATATTGTGAACCCCCAAAATAGGTTTTTATACTCAGTTTTATTTGCGGAAAATTTCTTGTATAGATTTCTTGATAACTGTTGCCAACTTCCTTTTTTATCTTAGAGGAAAAAGTTTTCAAAAATATTTTGTTTTATCATGAGAATATTCCTCACCGTTGCCGCATGTACGAGGTTGAGGATTATTAAAATAGATTTTTTAGATTTCGTTACATGAAGAGAAACCTGCACATAAAAAGTGGAAATAATATCGACATTTCATAGAATGAAAAACATACAGTACATATACACCCTTCATTCTTGAAACCTTGTATATTAAAAAAAATATATAATAAACTAAAATACCGATACTGTATTTGTAAAAAATATGATTGAAATTTCAATAACATTTTCTCATGTTTGGAAAACTATTACCGGTAATGATATACTTTATTAAGCAATACTAAGTAGCCATAATATCTAAAATCTAAAAAATTGTAATATATGAATTAATCTTATTTTTATTTTAGTCAGTGAAAGTAAGAACAAATATACAATTACGAGCGTAATTAACAAAATAAATACCAAGTATTCTATAGCCATAACCATGTTAACATAACCATAAAGTAACATAACCATAACGTAACATAACCAACCATGTTACGAGAAAACACTATAAGTGTACAAAATTTCATATAAGAATGAAAAAAACTAAAGTCTTATGATTGAGTACTTGTCACTAATTGTTCTGTGAACAGTAGACCACACTCAGTTTGCTTTCAAACTAACATGAAAAATTATTTCTAGTCATTGTATAGTTGAAATCTTGCATTACTACTACCAGATTATTTAATGTTCAGCACACAGCTCAAGCCACTTGACCAGGGGGTTATAACTGGTCACAGCGCTGCGAAGATTCAGCGCTGTAACCCCGTCTACAACCTCAGAGAATCATCTAGTCAGCTGTGATCGCTGCAAGCTCGCAGCGCTGCCACGAGATACAGCCCCCTGGACTTCACTTAGTATACAATATTTCTACGTAAACTCACAGAGTCATAGTCAAAATCTAAAAAAATACAAATTGTCTGATAAAGGGTTACAGATTTTGTACTCCAACCAAAAGTTTATCAATTTCGCCTACTCCCTAATGAATAACTTGTGCAAGTTTGAAGTTAATTCAAGTTATCGCCAACATATTCAAACACACACAAACAAACGTACGCCTCACTACATTTGGTTAATGATTTGTTAATTAATTTTCTTATAATTATTTATACATAAAGTTTTGCTAAAGCAAATGTTACGCAAAGATTAAATTAATGATATTTCATGCAGAATGGATAAATTACAGTACCGTGTACATGAAGTAATAACTAAAATTTATTATATTAATTAAACTTTTAATTTTTCAAAATTTTTAAACCATATTCAAAGTTAAATTTATGATACAGATATTCTTCTTGAAACTATAAATTATTTTCCTAATTTTTGTGTTCGGTTTTTAATGTTTTCACTCAGCTCATGTACTAACGTTTTGTATCATTTTTATAGCTTTTAACTTTTTTATGGTTAAACAGTTTTTTTTTTTACTTCAAAAATTTCACTTTAAATTGTTTATAAAAGAAAATAAATAGTGTTCGTGAATATTTCAAGATTATACGTTTAACTAAAAATATTTTATCTGCTCTGAGAATAATGTCGAGTCATAAATGTCATTTTAGTTGTGACATTTTTTTTTAATATTTAAACATTTATTTAAGACATTTATTTCTAATTTTAAGTCTTTTGAAGCCTTTTTCAAAATTAAAACAAATACCGAAACTGCAGAAAATTGATGCGAGTTGCGAAAGTAGAAAAATTCGACCAGCAATTTTGCTTAAAATTTTAACGGCGAGGTGGCTCCCAACGCTTGACGAATTCGCAATTGGGTTTAAAATTAGTGGTCAATTAGAATAATTAAACTCATATTTTATTCATGACGAATCGTGGCGTTTAATTAATGCCTAGCTGTGTCTAAATTCAGTTTCTTCTTCAGAAAATTGATAGATGTTAGTGGTAATAGTTCATGTGAATGGTCGAGTTTATAATTTTTTTAGAACAATTAAACAATTGATAAGTAAAAATGAAAAAAGTCAATATTACAGTTTCTGCTTGAATAAATTGTTTAACATCTTTAACGGTGTTAATTTGTTAAGTAAACTTCCCAATAATATAAAACAAAATTGTTGTTTTACAACTACGGTGATCATAATACGTCTTTTATTCTAAAGGACATTTTCGTGTTCTTTAGCTTTATTTATTTATTTTGTTTTGTTTTGTTTTGCTTTATTTTTCTCGTGTATAAGCGCCTAAAGCATTGATCAAAAGTGTGGGTTGACCACAAGGCCTGAGAAACTGAAATTTTTAGTACATACGTAACTCTATAAAGCGTATGCTTAAAAATAATTTTTAACGTAGTTGTTTTCATTTACATTCTACATATAAAGTACTGTATGTTTCCTAAAATGACGGAGACCTTTTTTGGAGGCAAAACAATAACACATATTACTATTTAGAAACGTGCACTTAAAATATGAGACCGTGGCGCAGTCGATTATCTCTGTAATCGTTGAAGGTCCGTTTTATATCCGTTAATCATAGTGCTAAGTAGTATAAAACATATTTCTTGTTACAGTAAATTTTAGTAATCAATGTTTTAAATTAAACCTTTTAAAATTAATTAGCTACTTTATGATCCCAATTAAGTGCACTATATTGGAAGGTGTGCTACATTTGTGCCAAGGAATTTAGCTTGTTTAGCTATTTATTTTGAAAACCTCCAATCTTTCATGTTTTTGTTAAATATAGAAAAATGTAGGTTTTTTTTTACAGCTAATTTTTCGTTTGGATATACTACACACTACTTTAAAACATATGATAAGAAACAAGAGCGCACGATGTGTTGGTATGCATTGTTTTAGTTTCTAATCGTACTAAATGTCAATGTTTAACAAAAAGGATACGACTTTTCATCTGAAATTTAGTTGGTCATAATAATGTCAAGTGATTGAAAAATTTGAAAATTAGATATTGCATACTTCACCCAATGCTGAAATACACGGGCTACTACGTGGCTCCCCGTTTCGCCTAATCTGTTTCGTTTAATTCTGTTTCGCCTAAGAATAATTGCTTCGACTCGCCTGTTTTATTGTTTTTTTTTTTTGACGGAACCGTTCTATTTCGAGGATGATATTAAGTGTTTTAGGTTAGATGATATTATGTGTTTTGTCGACTCACAAACAGGTGAGTCGAAACAATTATTTTTAAGCAAAACAAGATTAGGCGTAACAGGGTGCGCCCGTTACAAGTTTAGAATTAAACACCATTTTAACTAATAAATGTAATAACTTGTGCCTCGAACGGTGAATTCTCAACATTTACAGTATATTTCATATTTCATTTATTTGTGATAAATACTCCACGTTTGTGATTAGTCTCTTTCATTCGCAATTTTCATCTCCCCCCCCCCCCATAACTCATCAGAATAAAAATTAACGAAACAAACCATAACGAAAGTTAGTACAATAAATCCGTTACTTAACACGTTCGAAGCTTATGCTATATTGGAATATTTTGTGAACGTTCAGTGTTTTTTGCATTTGAACCTTGGTGATGTCTTGAGTGAATTATTAATAAGGTGCTGTATTGTATAAGATACCAAATATTTAAAACATTTTGCATCGCATCAAACTTCTGTGAGTTAAAGATTATGTCTTCGCCTGATACACAAAGTACGATAGACGCATTCCATGTTGAAAACATTCCAAGTGCATGCCATGTTGATGCATTCCAAGTCATTAAAAGTCAATGTAGTAACAATGTATCACATGTGCAATATAAGCATCCTCCGATTTACGGCGCTCCGATCTACGATGCACTTTACTATAAAGGCGCCATTAAACTAGAAACTAAAACTGATTATCAAACTAGAAACAACTGATTCGATATCACAGAATAAATTAAATTTCACGTCTCCTCAATAGTCAGAAACATCCCTTAAACCACTACCATAAAATATTCAATCGTCCCCTCCACCCTAGACAATCGAACGCCTTTAAATTTACCAGCTTACCTAGTAATAGTAGAAATAGTTCTTTGTTTCAACTAAAAATTTCCGTATTGGATTCACTTTACTTGAAATAAATCATTGGCAAAATTTGTATAAATTAATGAATTTTGAATCGTTACAGTGAACAAAACTTTTGGATTTTTTTTTTTTTGCGCTTCGAAACATGTTATATTTTTTATTTTATATTAAAAACTAAAAACAAAGGCAAAAAATCTACAAGTTTTGATCATTGTAACAATTCAAAATTTATTCATTACCTCGTAATATTAATCGCCATAGATTTCCTTTCAATGCGTTCAAATTATGGAACGAGCTGCCTTTTAGACTGCGTAACCTAGCTTATAATAAATCAACGCTCCTCAATAAGACCTTCGACAGGTTACTGTTAACCTAAAAACAGCCTCCAATTTGGAGATGAAGCCTAGTACGGTAAGTACTAGTTTGTCATATATCCTCAAATATAGTATAAACATGTTTTTTGAACTTTTTATATGAATTTTGACGCGTTAAAAACGGCCGTGATTCGTTCTACGGTGATTTTTTATCTATGATGGTAGTTCAGTCTCTAACCCGCCGTTATAGCCGGTTATGTGTGTATTTTTTTAATACAGGTCTTGTTTATGTAAGGGTACCATTTTGATTTTGAATAACTTTTGAACAAAACATTTTAAATTTAATATTTTTTTACATATAATTCATTCAATGAATGACAATTTATGGAATTTGATATTTGCCATATGGCCGCATCTGGTAGCCCTGCAAATAGGAACTCTTTTGAACCACATTTTTTATTACATTGGTGAGTTGTTAAATTTCAGCGAGAATGTGTAGTTTAAGTTGTTGAATTATAGCCAGCATGTTAGCATGGACTGTTTTCTTCAAGCAATCCCAAGGTAAAAACCTGACCCGTTCAAATCAGGCATCGTTTGCCTGATTTGAACGGGTCAGGTTTTTACCTTGGGCCAATCGACATTTCAGAGTTTGATGTTATTCGGCCCGACTAGCACTTTCTCTTACAGCATCAATGTTTTCACCACTGACGATCCGTTTTCATCGAATGTTTTAATCACTAAAATACGTTGTTGAAAAGCTAAACTCTCCATACTAAATTATAAATTATCATAATAAATTATTCAAACTAGATGACTGTCAAGTCACAAATGACAAGAAAACGTGATATAGAATACTGGCAACAAAATAAAATGGTGCTGTTACATAAAAAAATGGTGCCATGCCGTATTATGTAGCTGTACAGCACTTATATTTGTAGTATTCTTAATATATCGGTACTATTTTCACATTGATTTATTTTGTGTGCGAACTATCCTATAAAATTTAGTAACGAATGTAAAATGTTAATGTACTGATGTTATTTATTGATATTATCATATAAATATTTATTATTAGTAAAATAAAGTGAGTTCATATAAAAGTTCAAAAAGTATTTAAAGCTCTCGAGCTTTAGTTTCATAATAACAAGGAGTGAAAACTCCTGACACGTATCTTTCTTTTGAAAAAACAACATCTAAATTTTCTTAATTACTTTTCGAAAAATGCATTTGGTGATTTAACAAACTTTTAAAAACGTATGTTGTTTTTGATATTTACTGAATAAATGTGATTTAACATTGTTTTAATTTTTTTTAAACAATCGGAATGTAAGTATATGTTTTTTGTTTAGAGAATGTAACAATTGCAGAAGAAATATATTTTCATGTCGTTATAATAAGAAATATCACCTAAAATGTTTTGTAAGAATGAGAAGATAAATTAAGTTTTTGTGTTAAACTCTGATAACCCAACAAACAAAAAACTTTTTAAAAAACTTGTTAAAATCTTACCTGTTCCAAGACGCCCGAATACGAATAAAAGTGTGCAGTAGCGGAGAATGTAGCAGCGAGTCATCTTTTCCATCTTCTGCCTTCAGGAAGAAGGCGAAGAAATGTTGCAGTGTGTGCAAAGCAGTTGTCCTTTGGGGAACAAGTTGTTTTGGGCAGCAAAAGCTGACTCAAGCTGCAAGTTGTCACTTGGAGATTTGGTCCGAGTCGTTCCGCTCGGGACGGGCTTCGGAAGCCGTCTGTCGCTGTCGACAGGCGTCTGCTCGGTTTTGCCCCCACTTCTTCCACCTTGATCAATAAACAGGGAGCGACCTCACGTGATGTCACGATGTTGCCTTGGTGTGGATAATTTGTTGGCGCGACGATCGTTTGGAGGCTCGTCAAGTTATGAGGAGCTAGATTGCCAAATGCTATGTTGTGAATTGTCGTCGTGGTGGTGGTGAATGGACCACTTCATCACGCTAGGAATGAAGGGAAGTTTAGCTCCCCAGGTTGCGCATGGCAAATGTGGGGATCGGGCGGATTTTCGGGTCGGTTCTGTGCGTGTGTTTGTATGTGCGGAGTAAATAAAATGGCAAACAAAAGTTTATGGCCGCTATAAATTGCGATGTTCAAAGGGTTGAAGAGGCTTGTGGCGCCGCTTGTCTCCAACGACCAGCCTCTCGGTTTGTCGTGTTGAGGGAATTTCAATAGGGTTTCTCTGATCTTCATACTTTTGGTTGTTGTTGTTGTTTTTCAAGCAGGAACTTCGCTCAAATGTAAAATTTGGACGAATATTTGTGTGCTTTTTGTTCTTTTCAGGAATTTCAAACCCCGGGGGCAAAAGTCAAATGAAATTGTTTTTTTCCCGGTGATAAAATAGAACGAAATGAAATGACATACTGCCTAATGCCTATAGCGTGAAACCTGATAGTGAGTAGTCGCTCTGAAAGCAAATTTAATTTCTTCTCTGATTGAAAGTGACTTGATTTCATTATTTGAATCTGCCAAGCGAAATGGCTTTTTTCTTGGGAGCTCGAGTAAGGTTTATTTTCTAATGACTTTGCACCAGAAGGGAGATGAAAAAGATTCTGTTTCTTGTCCCGAGTAAGATGAGATTTTTCGTTTTTGTTCTCAAAAGTAACTTTTGTCATTGGTCTGGTTACATATATCACCAGGACAATAAAGGTGAATATCAAAAAGAAATTGTTAATGCAATTTCTAATTCTATACCCGTATTAAATAAGCTAATACCAAAATTCTGTTTTAATGATTTTTTTTCTTTAATCAAGTCACTTGACACTAGTCTTTTGTTACAAACACCTACTGTGCAATATTGATGTACATTTTTATGCATCATTAACAAAATACTCAAGTATTATCCAACTGTGATGATCCACTTGAAAAAAAGTTTTTTCATTTATATTATACTTCATTAATTCATTTATATAGTAAATTCTAACAATTTCGGATACCGGTATTATTCTTTTATATACAGTAGCTCTGATTATGAGACAAAGAGTTGGGCGATTAGGTAAAGGCGGGTCAATTCTGCATAATTTCATAATTTCATTTATTCAATAACTGTGTACAATTAACCAACGTAATACACTATCTACCATTAATTTATATGTACACTTTTTGTAATTTTACCTTATTATACATAGAAATAAACAATTTGAAATAAAATTAAATGAAATTACACTTGCATTAAACAAATTTAATATCTTTTGTTTTTTTGAGAGCTTGCAAAATAAAAACAGCTCCGATTTTTTCTGAAATCGATTTTTGAGCAACGAGGCTAATTAATTGATAATGAATTAATTGATAATGAATTTCAATTAATTTGAATTAACATGAAATTCGCGCTGCCACTATCTCAGTATTGTTGTGTCATGTGGTATACATTTTAAATTAAACAGCACATAAACAGCAAATCATTAAACAGCACAGTGTTTTAATTTAAAATAAATAAAACTTTGGTACTTTCCCGTTAGAGCGGGTGCAGTCTGATGTTGCTATTTGCTTATGCTTGGTTATGGGTTTATTTTGCAAGTTAGGTTAAGAAAAACAAAGAAACGTATTAAATGTATGATTTTTGTTTTGTTTCCCTAACTTAACTTGCAAAATAAAACCATAACCAAGTACAAGCAAATAGATATTCCTACCGTAAACCTGTGACTTTCTGTTGATTCAACAAAACCAACCTCTGTTCAGATGAACAACAACTCTGAAGAACAAGTGAAAATAATTTATATCAATGCATGGTCAGTCTTAAACAAAACTGACCTTGTATCGGGTATAATTTCTACCTATAAACCCCAGATTTTAACCATCACCGAGACTTGGGTTAATCATTCAGACGATGAAAATATTCTTCAGTTCCAAATTATGTATCAATAATTATGTGTGGACAAATTATGTCAATATGTGTCATGTGGCAGCCGTGTGTTTGAAAATAATTTGTCCACGTACCGTAAAAACATATATAGTTCAGGTTTTAAAATATTACATTTTACTAGAAAAACCCTAAAAAATTGATGTGCTGTTGATATATCGCCCCAACTATATTGCAATTGACGTCCTCGTTGACAATCATATAATGATTGTCATTTATTACAATTATAGCACCGAACTTCTTAATGCCACACTGTCAGGCCTACAGTGCTATCCAAATATACTTGTTCCAACTAGAATCACAGCTAGCACCTCATCTACCATTGACCAAATGTATACTAATCCTAATATACATTTTTATAATCTCACAACATATGTGACGTTTTTTTCACATATTCGATTACTTTTATCAACTTCAAAGCTAATTTGCGAGACAACCCAGGTCATTTTTGCGATTATCGCTTTGTTAATTGGCGAGAGGTAACAAATACGGTATCCAATCTTTCGGCCCTCTAGCTCCATAAATCAAATGGCAATGTAGATCTATACTTGAACTTTATATTAAAAGACATTCATTCATTCATTCATTCATCTTTATTGGCAAACGGACTGAAGGTTAGACGCCACGAACGAACAAGTGGTGAACCCCTGACCTCACGGAAATACGAGAAGTGTTGAATAGTGCTTGTCATCTATGACTCATAAATCCGATCTCAGAAAATTCTCAAAACCTCCGAAAGTGGAATCGAAAATACAAACACTCCATTCGATTGTCAAAACGAAAATATATCGGATTCAAGGATTTTAGGTAAAAAATCTTGAGATCAACAAATACCATCACCACTACTATGAAATCTAAGGACCGTGCCGATTACATTGCATGGTGAAACAATCCTTGCCACATTAGAACAAACGAATAAATTAGTCCTCTCTTAGAGGTAGGCAATATTACTAATTTACACACTGAAATCTCTTGCTCTAAGATTATAAAATAACTAGCGGTGAAGTTCTTAGGGTGTAAAAAATAGATTCTGTTGTAGAGTTCAAGTGGCCCATTGGGTAAGGTACTGCTATAGCTAGCATTTAAACCCGGGTTCAAATGAACAAAAAACGTTTTTTCTTTACGATTTTCTCCATCTCAGTGTGACAAACAGACGAAGCAAATTATATTGTTAAGATGTCAACAATTTCTAACAAAAAATCTCCGAATCCGAACGATATTCTTAACTATAACATATTGACTATACTCTATCCCAAATTAGCTGGCACAGAATTGCTGGCACAATTATGAGGAAGCTAAATGAATCAGCCAATGG
>JAQIWH010005427.1:0-14676 GCA_034695005.1 Cryptops parisi | reverse complement strand
TGTGTGTATGCACCATGCACACATACATAGGCCTACCTACATACGAAAAAACATACATACGTATGCACACAAAACTGCACGATAACATTTTTACAAAAAGCTTCAAGAAACATTTTTCTCATCGCATAAAAAGAACTTGCGTAAATCGGGGGCTTCCTGTATACCGGTATATATTCATTGCTATTTATATATTGTATAGAAAATATATGACATATTTTGTAATTGTATAGAAAAATGCAGTATTGAATAACTACCGTGATGAGAAAGATTCATATAAAAATTAATGTTGAAAGTCATAGCTCATAATCAGATTCACTATTGCAAAATTGTTATTAATTGGCTTAGTTTTTTTTTTTTCAATTCACAGGTTTATACAATTTTTACGACATCCGCAAACATTTTGTTGATGTTTCCCAACCAAAATGACGTTTTTATTGATGAATAATAACGTTCAATTTAAAAAATAGCAATAACAAATGTTGCAATAAATAACTACAGTCCCTCCCCCTCTCCCGGTACTTGGTATTATACACACCTTTTATAGTCGAAGGTTCTTCAAGCTAAACATGCAAAATTTAACGAACACGATGGTCATAACATCATCTTCTATACATTATAAAAGGCAAATCGAATAGCGTATATTTATCAATAAAGTGTATATTTAACGGAAATTTATAAAATCAAGGGAAATGTATAGAATATTTTAAGGCAATCTATGTGAAACGATGATGTGAAGCTAAAATATGATTTTTCGCTTTACTTAGGAATTACAAATATTCCTTTTAGGAAAGTATCCTACCATTATATAAGTGAAAATGTAATGGTAGTGGTTTTGTGTTGCTCATTTTTGCGGGGAAACCGTAAGGACTACAAAGCTGAAAGTTGGCAGGGTGGTAGCTCTAACCGTGAGGGGGTGCATAAAACCATTGGCAACTGGATAGTGTCATCGATAGGAGTGGGATGACAATTCGGAAGAAAAACTACGCTGTTTCTATCAGTGGATGGGTTTATGTTTATTTCATTTAAATTTAAACAATGGTTACTTAGGCCCCTACAATAAATGAATGTTGTTTAGGAATCAACATGAAATTCGCGCTATCTCTTTATTTGTGTTGTTGTGTTAGGTGGTGTACATTTAATTTTCATACATAGTACGATATTATGCATCAACAACCACGGGCAACTATACTTTCGTTTTGTCTCCAATCCTATCCACCCACTTCATCACCATAGTGATCAATTCGACAATCTCATCTATAGACGTACTGAAAACAGCCACAAGTTTCACTTTAATAATCAAGCTCAACACAGGGTTATCCACAGATATCCTTACAATATATATATAATCTTTGGAACTCTCTACTCTACAGTCTTTGCAAATTTGCCTCGATTGTCAATCCCATTGAACAGACCGTTTTAAAAAGCTTTGATAGGAGCTTGTACAAATATCTTTTATTCAACTGACTTATAATTAGTTCGGCTTTTTCTTTTTTTCCATTCTTTTCCCAGTGTATCACTTTTATGTTGTATAAATGGTCATAAAAGACTCCATACATGAAATGAAATAAAAGTAAATAAAATAAATAATGAAAACATTTTTTTACTGACCAAATTAAAGCAAGAAATTCTCGGTCACTAGCACTGTAAGATTTTTCCGCATCATGTAACCTCCGACTGACAAAAGCAATTGAGTGTTCTGTCAGTATTCATTTGAGTCAAATGCTCCACAATACCTATCATAGAGGCATTTGTTTGTGTACAAGGTAAACGGCAAATCAAAATTTGGCTTGCCTAACATGGGTGCTTTAACCAATAATCGTTTCATTGCCTGAAACGATGCTTCATGCGTTGCAGTCCAATGCCAGTTGATTTTCTTGGTTACTGATGCTAATTCATGTAACGGTACCAAATATTCCTCTATGTGTGACAAAAATTTGTGGTTCCAACTAACCATCTCGTTGAAACATTTTAATTCTTTTGCTGTCGCAGGACGAGGATAATCCATAATAGTTTGAAATTTATCTGGACATGGTTTTATCCCTTTTGGTGTGTTAATGTGTCCCAGAAAGCTGACCACTTGAAATACAAACACACATTTGTTCGTATTCAATGTGAGACCTGATATTTATTTTATGTAAGTCCTGATCCAAATTTAACAAGTGCTGTTCAAACTTAGGTGAAAAAACAATAATTTCGTCTATGAATGGGAGTGCACACTTCCATAAAGAATTTACTAGTACCAATTGTATCAACCGCTGAAATGTCGATGGATCATTGTCTTGAACGATGACAGTTCAAACGGCATTCTACAAAATTCCCACATTCCTGAATTTGTACAGAAAGCGGTTTTATGGCGGCTTGATTCTTCAACATTCATTTGCCACTATGCTGAATGTAAGTCTAGAGTTGATATTACTTTGGCAGGTAATAATTCATCTAAGTGTGGTAACAGAAACTTGTTCTTAATCGTGACCTTCCTTAATGCCCGATAATCGACACAAAACCGTTTCTTTGTAGTTCCTCGTTCAGGTACCAGTAATACTGGACTACTGTACGCACTAACAGATGGTCGAATTACACCAGCATCAAGCATTTTTGCCACATGCTGAGCAATTAGTTCATTCTCCACAGGTGACTTACGATAACGAAGATTATAGACTGGTGGTGAATCGCCAGTATCGATTGGAAAAGTTAAAACAGTCAAATACCCTAAAGTACCTGCGAATAAGTTAGGATATTTATTTTTTATTTGATCAATCTGAGACTGTTGCTCTGGTGTTCATTTGCACGGAACAATATGTTCATCATCCCGTTCAAGAAGATTATCCCACGCTATTTTTGTTTGAGTGGCATGCAAATGGTCGATGCACCAACATGTGGTGAATGAGTTTCTGGCGACGAATAAGGTTCTCCGTCGACTGTTGTTCGTTTCCGGGTTCAGTGGTTCAGACTCTGTCGTGGTTCTGACTAAGTTCCCGGCAGCAAACTAGCCCAGCTCGGTGGTTCAGGTTGCGTCTGTTCTGGTTCAGACAGCTCACTGCTGGAAGTGAACTCCATAGCGTTCCTCGGCTTGATCTCCTCCTGCTGACCGCCTCCTTCGGATGTCCCTCATCTGAGTGCGTGGATTACTGACCCCGAGGGTAGCCCTCAGAAACCTTACCACCGCCTTGATAGTTGATGTCAGGCCGATGCAATCGCTTGGTATGCGCCCTCCCTCCCCATGGTCGCTGGCGTAAATGGCCACCAAAAACTACACCGACCTTATACACAGGGGTACCACCACGGCCACACATGTCGGTGACTGCACTTCCCCGCACAGCAGGTCATCCGCTAAACGTCATCCGCTGCCGGAGGAGCTCGCCTACATCCGTACGGCTCCACCGCCAGGGATGAAAAGCACTTTATTTATATCTTTGAAAATATACATTTCATTCATACACCAGTAATGCTCCCTAGGGATGATATACAAAATACGTATTTACCACATTTACGTTCGGTTCACACTTGCCCGGCCATCCCTGAGGAGTCGTTTCTTCCCCAGAGATGGCACATAAGGCCTTCCTATTGCTCCTTTTCATGTGGGCATAGCCAGGCTCCATTCAGCTGGTGAGGCTGCCCCTGAAGTCGGACTACCCCCACGGGCAGGTGGCCAAACCACCATTAATTCACCACAAGTACATTTGACTAAAACCTGATCATTAATCTTAATAATCCCATCCCCACATCATGTCCTGGTAGATTTACGAACTTCTTCGCAGAAGGTGCATGCTGCCTCTTTGGAAGTGCTGGGGAACCATGTTTGTACCATCCATTGTGTTTTTAGGTTTTTAAAGCTGTTGGGTATCGACCAACTTATCTAGTGTGCTGTTTAGGTTATATGTTTCTCTAGGCACCATATAAGAAGCCAGTTGGTGCGCTTCGCAAATACCTACCTCCAACTTCTATGCATGCATCTTGAACGATGGCTCTGCAACTCGTCTTTCTGCTGCTTTTCGGACTTCAAGCGCTGTTGATCTCTTCATTTGCAGTTCTGCCAACGTCCCCTTGTGGTGCTCCACTTGCGAGGACTGCTAGGGGTTCAGTCCTAATCGACCACCACGCGGATTCTTGCTGATAACTGTAGTTGATGACCTGTAGAAAAACTGGCAGCTAGTGCAATCGAACCTTTCCCATCGAGGAAAACCAGTCGAGTGCCTGATCGCACTACATGATTCACTTAAGGCTACCGGACGCCTTGATAGCCAAGTTAGAGTGCGACACTGCCCGGTGCACAGCACTACTCAGCGGAACGTCAGGTTAGTTAGAATCTCCAACGAACGACCCGACCTTTCTCACAGTTACTGCGTGGCGATGGCGAACGATGGCCACGTCGCAGAGCTGCGGGCCAAGCTTCACGCTGTTTGCAGGCGGCTGTCGAGGAAAACAACTCACGTCCAGACGGTTCGAAGAACGGAGACCAAAAGCCTTTATTTGCATTATTTGATTTTACAAAACAGTTTCAAACAACAATACCATTCTAACACATGGTGCTTAAAATAAAAACATACATTTGCTCGCGGTGCTCATGCACTGCTTTGCAAGGTCTCTAACAACTTCTCGCAGAGCTCCACCAGGCCTTCCCCACACTCCATTTCTCACCGGCGAAGCCTGGTTTTAAAGGAATTGGTGAAATCTCCCCCAACTGCCAGGCTTCTCCTGCAGGATGGCTGGCAAACCACCAGAGGGTCACTTCTTTTACTTTTAATTTAAAACCATTCTTTAAAACTTTTAACTGGCCACCACATCCTTTATTTACTGGTCTGTCTAACCAGATCTATGTGGCAGCGACCAGTACCCCATTCCCATTCCCATTCTTACCCATCGTTAGCACGGTGATATTGTTTTTCATTCTTCTCAGCACTGGATTTTTTGGAGGGGGCTAATTCACTAGACTCGCTGAGTGGGCTGACTTCTCTCTTTCTCTGTGTTTTTCCTGATGATGTTTACCATCTCATCATCAATTCCATCCTCTGCTGCCCAGGGGTCGATGTTGGTTTCTCCGCGTGGTGACCCTGGGATGCAGTAGGGCCTTCCTATTGGAGACCTTGCTGTATGCTGAACGCCCACAGATGAAAACAACCGAAGTTTTCATTATTTGTTCTCAATGTACTGTCCAGACATGGACTGAAATCACCATCTTACTACCTAGGCTAACAAAGTCACGGCACCCTGTGTGTTGACGGCATACTGGCTAGTTTAGCTCTTGTGCCTCGAAATTTGCTCGTCAGAGGTTCCAGACACTCGACTCGGTGGTAGGTCCGTCCAGATTCCGAAGTTCGGGAGTACCCTGAAAGGGTCAAATGTAAGTGCCTAGGACGCGCATCGTGTGTTACACGCGAACTAGCGGGTCCTGAAACGTCTCTTGTCTCGGTAGGGTTGAAAGGGTGAAAAGGGCGACAGCTTTGTTGAATGGGGCGGTTTGAAAGTATTTTGCTCTAGAAGTGCTAAAAACGTTTCCTAAAGGGGTATCGGGTAAGGGTCCCACACTTTTTCTTTTTTCTGAATCATGGTCACAACTAAAGTAATAACCTCGAGCGATCCCTCTTGTTCTCCTGTTGCTCAGACCATAATTTCGGGTAGTGGTGCATCCAGTGAATGTTACTAGTCTGCCTTCCCCAGCTCATACTATTTGCCTTTCAGATAGAACGCGCTTTTTTGTTACGCGCCAAAATGGAAGCTTCTCGTCGGTTTTACCAATATTTATCCATAAGTTTCTGGTTACCTCCCTTGGCGAAGTGGTTGATGTTTCTAAGTTGCGCAGTGGTAGTTTTCTGGTCAAGGTCCGTGATGCCAAGCAAGCACGCCGACTTGTTTTTGCAAGCATTTGCCGGCATCCCAGTTTCTGTCACAGTTCACCAATCCCTCAACTCCTGCAAAGGTGTTGTGTATTGTCAAGATATTATGTGTTGTTCGGATGAGGAACTCTTGGATCCCAGCAAGTTTCCAACCTCCGTCGTCTCACTCGAAAGGAAGGTGATACCTGCATCGCAATAGGTGGTTCATCTCCCCCACCTCACCTTTTCTTCCCCAACTCTTCCGCATTCAATCAAAGTAGCTTGGATGAACCTTCCTGTTTGGATGAACGCGTTGTTTCACCTGTCAACGATACGGTCATGGTCAGTCTCGCTGCACCTATCCTAAGGTTTGCGGTGTATGTAGTTACTAAGACCACTCTCTGGAATCTTGTTCTCAACCTGCCAAATGTCTCAACTTCTTGGGGTTCCGTTCCAAAAAAAAATTTTTTTTTTAATATAATTCTCCCAGCTAGTGGTTTATCTATCAAATAAACAATAAATAGGCTATTCTTTTTCATATTTTTATTGATTGTTTTAGAAAATTGTATTTAACAAACATATGAATTAAAAATCGAAAGCAAAATTATTAAAATTATTTAAAGTGAAAATAGCTTTGTATTAGAAAACAAAGCTTAGCCTTTGGATTTCCTGAAATCAAAGTGGCTGTTTCACTTCTTTTACTTAAAAGTTTCGTTAACTTTTTTTTAATTATGAAAAGTTAAAAATAAATTTCTAGTTAACATGTTTAACTAATGTAACCACAGCTAACCTCATTTCAACTCTCCAACACACAAAAAAAAAGAATGTGATAAATAATTGAAAACTTATCCAAAAGAACGTTTATATCAAAAACCCAAAATTGAGATCATGAAGAAAAAAGTTCCTCATACATTATCTAGTTTAGTCATACCATGGTAACACTATATACTGGTATGCCTGCAGGGAATAATTTAGCACAGTGGAAGTTACAGTGACTCATGAGCATGATACGTGCTAAACAAACATGGCGCCCTGTACTGTTGTCGCTATAGCCGCTTCCGACCATCTGACCAAGTAAGGTTAGTATTGTTGCTGACTGTACATTAAATACTTGTTCCAGATGTTTAAATTTGTGTTCTTTTTAGAAGTTAAGGTTCCATAGTTTTGTATAGTATCACATACGTATAACTGATTATACGTAAATAACGTTTATACGATACACCCGACGTTGTTGTTTTTGCAGCATCGTTATAGCTCGGTTGTCATTTCGATGACTCGGCCGTTGCTATTTTTTTGTGCTAGGCACAAACATGTTGAGTTTCAAGTCGTTTTGTAAATAAAATATCTTCCTGAACTATTGTATGTGCGACAGAGTAGCTTATTTTGGACATTAAATTCATCCTCACACAATTAAAATTATCTAGCAATAAATCTGTTGAGAAAATGAAAGGCTAACGTAGTGAGGCGGCTGGTGGCTTTCGAAGCTCATTCGTCGGCATTGTACACGCTGATAACCGTGAAATGACATGTCACATGGAGGTGTTGGAAGAAATTTGATTTAAGTCTTAATAATCATAAAACTTAAGTGGTATTTTGGAAAAAAAATTGAATATTATCCGTTAATAATGTATTTATATATTGATGATAAGTTAATACATTTTTAAATTATAATAAAATAAAAGTAATGGTGCTTAAAAATGACAGAATATTTGTATAATACTATTTTTTTTTCAAACTACCATCACGAATCATGAGCCAATATTATTCATTCATTCAAGTTATGTTTAACTAACAGCAAAGCATTATAATTTGATTACAATGCCGAAAAGGAAAACACCAAAAATTGGTGATAGACGGAAACGACACTGTCCACCGAAAGTGCGCCATTAAACTGATATCATAGCCACACCCCCACATTTCTCTATGATGTTGTCGCGAAACGATGGTTATTCCTTGCAGGCATACCAGTATATAGTATTACCATGAGTACATGTAGAAATGAAAAGGAATCAAAAACGTTGTAATGAAAATGTATAATTGCAGTGAAATTAACAGTTAGGGGAAGGAATTGGGGGTCCAAGTATGTTTGAGGGGGCTAGGTGAAGGTATACTGGGGAAGGAGTGGGGGCCCTGAAACCCTTTACTTAATTTTGCTGGGTCCCGAAAACTAACTAGAAAAAATTTGATCCTGGTCGGTCAAAAGGCCTGAGAGTGCATAGCAAACAAACACCCAAACACTCTTTTTTATATACAGGGTGTTTCAGAGTTCCTATTGATAACTTCTATACTCCATGTCCGCTAACTATGGACTAACACAGTTTCTGTGCAACTTAATATATTAATCCACAATGGTGACAGCCATGACATGGTGGTAAATTCAAAATATGATATAATGCAAACAAGAACTTCACAACATTTTTTTATCAGCAGCAAGAACACTATCAATCCATAGTTAGCAGACACAGAGTACAGAGCGAGTAGGGAGGCCTGAAAGGAACAACTTTTTCCATGCGAAAAGCTCCAGAAAAAATCACATCATGTGATATACCCCAGAGGCGGACTTATGCACTATGGCATTCTATTCGAGGCCAAATTTTGGCTACCTTCATGTGCATATTAGACGTTATTACTGTAATATATATGCTATTTGGCTCCCCTAATGGCTGGGTGCACAGTGCATGAACACCATTCACACTGCCCTAAATTCACCACTTGTACAGTCGCCCATAGATGCTGCTGTAGTGAGCTCCGGCGTCCCGTGGGATGAGCCATCCCACACTGTTGAAAGCAGAGTCTGAATGCCATTAAACGGCATGTAGGCTAAGTCCAGCAAAACAATCTGCAACCTGGGAGCTGGATAGTGGGTTGAAGGAAGCCCCAACATAAAACTCGGGGTTCCACCCTCGCTCTGGAAAGGGCCCAAAGTTTGCAACTGGTCCGGGGTACATGACTCTCCGAAGTTAATACTCTAGTCAGCCAGCACTGAGTGTGGCAAGTTAGCCCATAACCTAAGTGGGGGTTATGGGCTAATAATGTGTTCCAGCACCATGCAGACCTGGTGAGAGCTCTCATAGATCTTGTTCTGGAATGGACCCACATGGTGGAGAATGGTTCCGCTTGGTTGGGTCAGGTCAGTTGCAAAGTAGGATATTTTTGGCTCTCATCGGAAGCCCATGAACTAAATGCCTACTGGTTAGGGGAAGAGAGCACATGGTCTGTTGCACTTTGACCCCCCGCTTAACATCCTAACATCTGATTCTGTCAAGGGAGCCTAGCAGGGTAAGCGCACAGTCCATGCCTTTATTGGTGGAGGAGGCTAGGTGCATGTTTCACATTGGCTTGTGGGGTAGCTTGGTAGTAGAGATGGGCAGGCAGTAGGGCCTTAATACCTTTAAGTAGGTGATAAAGCGGAGGGTGAGCTCAGTTTCATGTAGTGAGCTTCATGCAATACACACATGTAGGTGAGTAGCAAATCTTACAATCCCACCACAATCCAGGCAGTAATGCAGCATCTGTCATGTAACATGATTTTTTCCAACTTTTCTTAATGAGCCCATGTCTGGAGAAGCATAGTTCCCATGATACATTCCCAGAACTCATATGCACATGTACTGTACAATGAAGACACAACTGAAACTGACAACTTAATTCCACGGCTACTTTTGGAGTACACCATTATGCATGCATGTTATTACAGGTGCTCAAAGTGATGGCCTGTAACGTCGATGGAAGATGTGCACCTGCGATGCATGCTTTGATACACCCTCTCAAAAACACCAGGATGGGTTTGGATTTATCGTGCCGTTATTGGTCATTATTCGAGCATCGAGTTTTTATTTTCAGAGTCGAAATGTTCAATGGGTTGTGGGAAAAATATTAACAAAATTTCCTGAAAAAAACGTGTCACATGACACATGCCGTAATGCTGCTGGGATTATAAGATTTGATACCCGCCTACACGTGTGTATGAAGCTCACTATAGCAGCATCGTGCGGTATCTGCATCATGTGATGCGGTTTTTTTCCAAACTTTTCGCATGGGAAAATGTTTGTTCTTTCGGATCGCCTTACATGCCCTGTAAGGCGAACGCTGAAGCACCCTGCTTATTAGAAATGTATCATCTTACTGCAGTCGATCTTTGTTACCCCCCCCCTTTCACTACTAAGAATACAGAACCAATGTATCTTCTCACATATTAATCCACACCCTTTTTAAACCGCCACCATCGTTTGAAGCTAACTTTTATTGATTACCAAGGGTAGTGGGGTTAAAGAGGTTTGATTGTGTTACTTACTATCGTACTTTAAACTTAAAAGTAGGGCGAGATGTTTAGCCAATGGAACGTAAGTGTGTCTTGAAAAAACAAACACCTGTGATCTATAAAAACCACTTTTTCAGACCTGCTCAGGCCCCAATGATACCAGATTCAAGGTTGTCACATGCTATACAACATTAGCTCATTTTTAGTGAGTCATTTGCGCTCAATCTGCACCCACTTATTTTACAAAGATCAAACTATATAATTCTATTATGTAGCAATACCAAGATACGGAGTACCAGTAATAATTTTTAAGAAACTGTTGCTGAAACTCCAAGTGTCTCATCAAATGGTATCAAGCACCATTAAATATGTCAAATAAGAGAATTTCTTTACAGTTAACATGATGAAAAATTCAATTCGCCTCCTTCTCAGGTCATGTAGATTCAGTTTGAGGTGTGACCCACGAGGGCAGATTTTTTCATGTTTCTCCCGTTTCCTCCTGCTTCATAAAACCCTATTCCATCTTCACATCCTCACCTCATCATCATCGCTGTACTTTCAGATTTAAGAAAAGTCCGAGGGCCAAATGACACAGCAGTATGGCCAGTCGGTGCTCTCATAAATAACCAAGTAACCTATCTACCTGATGAAAAACTTAAAGCTTTTTTTACACTATAGTGCAGTAAATATAGAAACTTTTCAATTGCTACTACTCGTTGCAATAACCAAAAGCAAAAAATTCACATCCCACCTTCCCACCACACATGTTTACGTGTGAGATAATCTTTGATGATGTTACATGAAATAAGACTAAAATTACAACACAATTTTATATAGAAATGCTATAATATGCATGGAGCTTATGCATTAGTTGGTGAATCACGGTAGACTTTCTTTATACAATTTTAAAAATTATAAACATTAGCAGATCTAAGCAGTGCTGTTTTTCTAAAACAAGGTTAGGTGATACGCAAAATCAGCATTGATACAAATATCAATAAATTATCGATAAAAGGTTGATAAATTATCGATATAGATTAAAAACTATCAATTAAATTTACAGAATTTATACGCGTATACCGTCGTATACACTGAAAAACAGCACTGGATATAAGAGTAACGAGTGGTACAGAACTTTAAAATTAAGCTTTACCTGCCCAAGTTGTTCAAATGTCAATGGGTATGTGCTTTGTATAGGTTTGCCATGTCTGACATAGGGTAACAAGTCCAGAAGGGAAGCAATCTGCAAAAAAATAAATAATAAATTGCAAAACAAATTGTTACAGAACATTAAAATTACACGAATATTTATCCAGTAGGCTACTTACAGGATTCATCTGAACAGTTCCATATTTATACTTTGGCACGTTCTTAGGTACTGGTGGAAGTGGTTTACCGGTGAACTGAAACCAACAGATAAAACCAATATTCATCTACTGCTCTTGTGGAAAAGTTATTTTCAATCTACAAGAAGTGAGAATCTTTGAATTAAGAATGGATGCCCATCTCTAGTAATCCATCCGCTACATCCTGGAAGTAATATTCCTATCAGTTTTAATCTTGACCCTATGATTTGTTCTTATTACTGTGCAAAAACAAACAAAGATAAAAATGTCACACCATTCCACCAGCGTAAAGTTACAGAATTTATCAACAAAAGGGAAATCTCAGTATCTGATATTCATACAAGATTTCATCATTTTTTTTGGAGATTCTTGCATTTTACCATCACAAAGATAAAACAGTACAAAACATATGGAAGATGGTACGACACAGTTATGTCTGCTGGTTCCTGTTTGTGGTTTGTCCGTACTGTTTGGAATGAAGTTCTATCATAACAGTAGGTCTTTACAAATTGTGTGGTAAAAATTCATCAATCAAGAATGAAATTTTGTGGAAAAGTAATTAAAAAAATAATGATTGTACTGGTGAGTGTATTCTGCTATGAAAAAATTTCTCATTCTTAAAAATGTAGGCTTGTAAATTTTGAAATGACCCTTGTATATACATTCATAAACAAATTTTGAAATTGTTTCTGCAACATTCTAAAATTGTTTAACCTGAGTTTAAAAAATCTTTACAGTAGTCATATGTTTTGAAAAGTAACAATTCCAAATAAGTTAAGACAAGCTGAACCAGCCAGTTCACAATAACTCAGCCCGCTTATCTCGGTACGCCGCCGGGGTCCCGGTGGACAATCCCACAAAGCACAAACCGTCATCTCATACGATCCTCCGCCGCAGCACAATCATCGACCCAGCTGTTGAAAGAGACCCTCTTACAGACTGAAGAGCTAGTCTCACCATCTGATTCTTGGTCTCCCTCTAGCCCTTTGTCGACTAGACGTGTGTCCCAGATCCGGTAGGCAAGTCTTTCCCTGAGGCATTCTCGTGACATGCCCGAGTCTATTTAACTGTCCAATCAGTCAAATAAAAAAATGGCAAAAAACTTAGAAAACTAGATTATTTCAGTAAAACAAACGATCAGATCAGTAGCGAATCAGTTAGCTACTGTAGCTACTCATGTGTTATTCTAGTATCCTTATGCATTTTGCTGAACAAAATGCTGAGCCAAAAACTTCATTGAAACTGTTTATTTATTTTCTAGCAAAGTGACATTGTATTATTTAGAAAACGTGAGTCATTTAACCAATTATTAGGTCAGTCAATAAGTAATGATCCAAAGGCTATTGTAAAAAAAACTACGAGACGTACAATAATACCGATTGACATCTTGCGGTGTTATAATGCTGATTGACATGCGGTGTTATTCATGAATAACACCGCATTCATAACAAAATAAATGGGCACGTGCAAGTCTTGCTAGAATGTATACACTTTGCAACACATGATCGAAAAGGGGAGCCTCAATTGTGCACGTCACCCATGCTATAAAAAAAAAAATGGGGAATCAGATAAAGTTTTAACTTTATTTAAAAGTATTGCCCATAAAAATTTAGACATATGACTCACTGGGACACAAGGCATACAATGGCCATCTCAAAAAATTCTTGTTTGAGTTGTTTTCCATACACCCTTCCTATTCTTCTATGGATTTCAGTACTTCTTGCTCTTTACTCCGTCAAAAACAGCACTACAGCTTTCTATGGGTTGGCCGATGTGCATGATGTGTGCACATCATTGCGCATCACTCACATGCATCACATGCGCATCACTCACATGCACATCACTGCACATCAGTGTGCACCCTTTTCAATCACGTGGTGCAAAGCGTGTACATTCTAGCAGGACTTGCACGTGCCCAATTTTTTTTCATGAATGTGGTGTTACTCATGCCAATCAGCAGTATTGTATATCTCGTAGTTTTTTTTACAATAATCACCTGCTTGTTATTTATAGACCCAGACCCATATAGTAATATGGTAGAAAGTAAGAACTACTTTCAACAAGTGGCGGAAGAGAAAATTTATTTATTTATTTAATAAACTAAAGGTTATCCCGTGCAGAAGCACGGACGCTAGTTAATAAAACATATTTTCCAATTTACTTGAATATCAATACCTAACATAAGTCAACAACAACAAAGCTCAAAGCGCTCAAAGCTCTCTATATCAATACCTAACATAAGTCAATGACAACAAAGCTCAAAGCGTTCATCAACTTTGAGCGTTTGCTTTGCGATAATAGATTCGTCCAAGCCGACCAAAACATCGAGCAATTTTCTATTTCTTTATGTATTTGTTCAAGATTTAATTGAGCTGATTCTGATTCAAGATTGATCTTGAGCTGAGCTTGATGTCTGTTCAAGAATACGAATCGCTTCAAAAAGAATATGAATCGTGAAGGAAAGCAGCTATTAACCAAAACAAAGAGCGTGTACACATGTTATACACACGCATGCATATAAGCTGCTTTATACACAGATCTAACATTTTATATGTTTATTTATTGGCAGAAGCTGAGAATCTTTGTTTGCGTTAGATGTGAGCCGGTCGCTAACTCATTCTCCACTGGGGCATGTTTCCAGGCTTTTGTTAAATAAAAAAACAAACAACCAATGAGCTATCCACCAACAAATGTAAGGTAAATTAGAAACATTTAACTCAACAATGAACAACTCATCTTTTATCGTTGTCGATAAAGTTGAGTATGTGTGAGCACGTTCACAGTGGTTGGTAAAAGAGTGTGTTAAAAGCACGCATTTTTTTTATTAATTTTTTTTCGAGAAAATTCGAACAATGAGAAATTGTTCAATATGATTTATGGGTACTTGTGGGTTATCCGGCCAAGAGCCACTGATGGTGCTGCAGCTCAAAAATAGAGTGTTCAAAAATGGAGTGTTCAATCAATCACTGCTTGGTACACTTTGATTATTGTGAAAAACATGCACTCTAGGTTATGATGACAGATTACTGGGTAAGGTTAGACCTGGAACAAACGCTCAAGTCAAAACGGACCTACCTGAGGTATTCAATACCTCGGTCGATGCTAGACTTAGCATTCACCCAATACCTCAATCGTTTTGAATGGCCATACACTTTAAATGACCAAAAGTGATGTCACACGCAGACAGGACAGCCAATAGAATCCTTGCACGTGATCACGTGACGTGCTTTCCTACAGCAGTTGAGGTAATATTGAG
>JAQIWH010005426.1:0-14679 GCA_034695005.1 Cryptops parisi | reverse complement strand
GTGTCAGACCCTAAACTGAACCCACACGGCACGAGTGGGAGGCGAACTCACCAACTAGAGTACCGGAGGTGGATACCATAACCACTAGGCCACCGCGGGGCCTAAACGTTAAAATAACAGCTTTAACAGGCAATATTCTGTTAGATCAATTCATACCTTTAAATTTGTTTTTTGAGATATCACTTCCAAGTGAATAGACCAAAGTTATCCCTCCAAATGTAACTAGGAGGGTTAACATTTGGAACAAGTTTCCTTTATGGAACAAGTTTCCAATTCGAATTCGTAAACAAATCGATTTAGTTAATCTCAGTGCCAAAAAACCGTATAAAGTGTTTGATAAATTGTTGTTTGACCACATAGTACAATGTTAATAGTCACCGATCTCTTGTCTATAATTTTGATTTGAGGGTTCTTACACCCCTGCTTCATGTTGTTTGTTGTGTACTTCTTGTTATTGTTTTGTACCTTTTGGATCTTTAAGTCTGTTCAATAAAAATAAAAAAAATCACGGACAGTGTTTTCAATTGGCTATTTTTATCATTATCAGTCGGTTCTAAGACACTGTTTAATGTTTTATTTCCATCGTTTAATGTATCAGCCAGAAATTGTTAGAAAAACTTACTTGTCCCAAAGTGATCACAATAACCGGGTTTTACTATAACAATAGCTGGCTGATACATTAAACGATGCAACTAAAACATTAAACAATATCTTGGAACCGACTGATAATGATAACAATAACCGATTGATAACATTATCCGTGATTATAATAACCAGATTTTACTGTGTTATTTTTATATTATTTTTATTATCGCATATGCGGTATATTTTTTTATTTTTGTAAGGTTTAATTAACTCTCGCATACATTATGGTCATTCTGATCATGATTGGTGATAATTGTTGAATAAATTGTTTCAGGTGCAAGATCATCAAAGTACTTAATGTAGTCTCACCTTTTTATCTTTTTAAGTTTTATGACTTCATCTTAATTATAATTCCATATATTGTCTTGTACATCACTTGATCATTGGATTGTTCTATATTTTCCTTGTTTATATGTTTTTTACCCCTTGTGGGTGCGCATCTTTAATAAATAAATGAATGTGGTCTGCTTCACTTGCAGCTTGTGAAACAGATTAATAATAAAGCAAGTGGTTTTATTTTTTAATTAAACAATAATAAATTTAATGAATGACAAACGAAATCGTATTTTAATTCATGTTTTAGTTGATACGACGACAAAAGTTCCAATATTGACCAGATTTCATTGGACACAAGGAAGCTAGTGCCTAGCTTTTTGTCATCAAACAAAATCCGGGTCAAATTTGAACTTCCCTAGTAAAAATCGATGAAGATTGCTAACGTTTGATAACATATTTTAAATTAGAAACATACACGTAGTGATAAATAACCGGAATCTAAAAAAAAACGAATGAATGATATATTTAACAAGAGCAGTCATAAAGCAAAATTCTGACTGAAATTCGAAATCAGTTTAATTTTTGAATTATGAATTGTATTAAAATGTCGTTTTACTTTATTTTTTTTCATCAACGTTTTTTTAACCCTGTTTTAACACAGTTTTTACTAACTTTCATACTAAGCTTATTATGAATTTTTTTTTATATTTTTTCTTTCATTTTATTTAATTAATCGATTTCAATTTTTTTTCTTAAAAAACAAAACAAAAACGAATGCTAATTTTCATAATTTGAATAATAATTTTTCCACGCTTCGTCTTATTATTATCATTATTTTTTAAATTAAAAAAAAAGAACTCTACTGTACTCATTAAAAAAAAATCAAATGGCTTAAGGAAAGCGTATTGGCACTGAAAACACATCCCTTCCCTGTAACCGCTTTCCGTTCTGCGTATTTAATGGAGCTAAATGGACAC
Source organism: Cryptops parisi (assembly GCA_034695005.1). NCBI lineage: Eukaryota > Metazoa > Arthropoda > Chilopoda > Scolopendromorpha > Cryptopidae > Cryptops > Cryptops parisi. Next base: position 12,781 of record JAQIWH010005426.1, on the reverse strand, counting down.
GATGACATTAAATCCTTCGCTAATTAAATTTCATGGACTCATTATTTTAAAGCTTTCGTTTTTCCTCTCCTTCTCTATCTCTCACACATTTCTTTTCCCTACGCCACATATATAAATATATATTATGCGCCATATTTTTTTATTCACTCCTTTTTTCCCCGCATCATTGCCAACCGGTTTCGGCTGCACTTCTTCCGCTTCATCCGACAGCGTGCTGTGCATTATGGAGCGCCTTTCTATTTTTTCCATCGTCGTATATCATTCAACGATTTACTCGGAAGCGACAGTTATTTACAGAAAAACACACCGCAAAGTAAGCTGCCTGGATGATTCACTGCGGGGGTGGCTGTCGTCGCGTGCGCACGACCAACTATCTCAGTTCATCAACAAGCGTGACGCAAATGGAGGAGACTTGAGTGGTTGTTGCGACTGCATCTTCTACATACCTACTCATCGCACCCCCAACACTTTCTTTAAGGAAACAAAAAAACATACACAAACGGCGAAACTACTAGGAGTTTAAAAGGTGGCAATCCTTTACTATTTTGTCTATCATAGTTGTTTCTTTCTCTCTCGATGTTGCTGTCGGATGATGCTTGTTAAGTGACGCTCGAAGCAACAGTGGTAATGAGCCGATTAAGAGCAATGAGGAACTGAAAGCCAAACACATGATTCAATGCTTTGATAGCGAGGAACAGGAATCGAAATGGCATTTTATTTTTTAGGTTGCCAATTCGATAGTGGCGGTAGTAGTGATGGATCAAAACTAATGTTGAAAGCGATCGCCGAGTTTTATAGCTTTTAATGGCTAGTTGAAGACCTATCATTAAGGGTAGTAAAATTAAGAGTAAAAGTAAACGCACACCCACTCTTCCTCGTTGTTGTTCTTTTATTAATTTAACGCACAGAATGTCTTAAAAAGGAATTTTGTATCCACCTTTTTGAGTTTGCCTGATAGGAGTTACATCCTGGTGGATGAAGAAATGACATGACCTATTTAGGTTAGTTTTCAGGCTCACCCTTCATTGAATGATACATAAAAAACACAAAAATAAAGTTAAAAACAATGTTTTTTTATACATAATGATTTTAAAATGTAACCGTTATTCGCTATTTACACAATAGTTGAAGGGCATGGTGTGGAAAAGTGTTAAGCAACATTTATGCAATTTCGAGAAAAACGCGTTTCAAGATCTGAACTCGCCTTGTAATCTATGGGCTACTTCACACTTTTTGCATTAATATCTTGGCACATGTCGTTGTTTTGCTCAAGATTATGCGTTTGGAAGATAGAATTGCACCTAACACATTCTAAAATGCTTTGACAAAAAATGTTACTTAACACACTTTTACAACATGCCCTTCACTTGTTTATATCTCATGCACACAAACATGAATCTTTCTCAATTGTGTACACACACACGCCACAAGCAGTAGTCTTTAACTTCATAAAACATCAATTTACAATTGAGCACGTGATTGATAATGAACAACCTGCCAATTCACTTGCTAAGTAAACAACACATTTTATTGATGTTTTTGGGCAACTGCTAATCTAATGCAACTACGTGGATGGACTCAAAATCGATTATGACGATGTCAAAATTTCGGTCACATGACTATTCTCTTGAGTTTGAAAAGTTATGAATCCACGAACTTTGACCACATACAAATTTCAAACAAGCCTCATTCTGGTTTGCTTTGCGGCAATGGCACACGAGAGATACCCAAAGCAAAGATATGTGTGTGTGTGTGTGTGTTGCAGTTACGGTTAAAAAGTTGGTGACAATGTGCAGTGAGCTATTGTCCTCGATATTTATTATCCTTAAAGAATCTTTAGCTAACAGCTTTTTACGGTACCGTAAACACACAGTCCACAGTTCCTGAAAGAAAGATTTGTTAGCCCTCGGACTATTAAGTAAAATGTATGACGGTGGTGTGGTGAACGCGCGTGTATGGCAAATACTTCTTGCTGTCGGGGATATAACGTATCTCTTGTTTTCGTATTACATTATCGATTACGCGATTCTGGGCTTTATGAAGAGTAAACGATAATTCATGGCCTCAAGTTGGTTTTTCTAAGAACCTAGCGAATTTCTTGTTTTCACGACTGCTGAAAAGCAAACCGGACGACGACACAACGGTAACAAGAAAGAAATGAAGAAAAAGAGTGCCAAAGTGTTTCCGTTCGTTGCTCTCATATATCACCTCATTGGAAAGAGAGAGACGAGGTTTGCAATTATCTTCAGCGGTTTAGATTTCTCTTCCAGAACTGACAGTGATGCACCATCAGCAAGCAACCAAGCTCAACCCTAAACTCTTTGCAAAATTTATGGCGACCCTTACAGGATCCTACAGTATATACTGTAAGTTGTGTTCTTTGGGATGTGTATGAGATAAACGATCCATTTTGTATAATCCACTTTGGAAGATATATGTAATTTGTTAATATGTTCCTCCCATGATTTTAACGACCTTGTAAGAAGGAGTTACGTTTAGTCGTCGACTTTTATTCAGTATATGGATTTTCCTCTTTATGAACATATTTAGAAAAAATGGATCATTTTCATCGACAAATTTATAGAAATAAACGAACTGAAAATCAATTAAAATGTGGATATCCACAAAACACGATACCTACTCTCGACTGCAGCTCGGAATCAGAAAACGAAAATCAAATTGCACATGACGATTTTTAGAACAAAAGATTCGTCAATTTCATTCGTTCCAAAAATAAAAAAATAAATAAAAAAGTTCTGCTCAAATTTCGATTTTTCATTAAGAAAACCGACATCGAGAACCGCCATCGGAAACCGCCATCAAAAACTCCGACGAAATGTCGGTGTTTCCCCATTTTTTCCGAAACTTTTAGGCACACGATTCAATCCTTTTAACTTGGAAATTGGACTAAAATTCTCAATTAACAGAGCGTAGCGTTTTGATATCCAAGAAATGCTAAGAGAAAATGGATGATGAAAAGATGGAAATGGCCTATTTATCGGTAGGAGACAGGAGAACATTTGGATTCCCTTTTGTCGAGAAACGATCGAACTTGGCCCCGAGGTCGAGAAAATGCGTTCAGTAGTGGCAAATAGGAAACGACGGGAAACGTTTTAAAATGGAGAGAGGGGGGAATAGGATAGTGAAGAAGCAGATTGCAAGAAAGGTCGTTGGCACAGCACTTATCGGATGAATTTCATGCAATGTACACTTCACACCGTGTGGCGTATAAAAAGGGACGGTTCAGTCGCCTGGTGACCAAACTGTTAACCGGAGCTAGTTTTATTACTGATCACTGCGCATAAATTATGGGAATCCCTTAGGAAAATTCATGACTCGGAAAGTAAGATTTCTTTAACACTTTTAGTCAACCTCCCCTAGAAATATTTTCGATGTTTTAAGAACGATAAAAGAGAATAGCCATAAAAGATCGGTGATGTATGAAAATATCTTTTAAAAAATGTGATGTAAAAACATACATTGGTTCAACGCAAAGTTTGATTCTCTTTGAAAATTCATCGAAATCGATAAGTGAAAAACGATCATCGATTGTCAATAATTCAAAAGTGGCTCAGAATAATTTTAATCTCCCAAAGCTAAATAATAAAATGTAGGCAACAAATTTTATCGGGTTATACGCAAAATAGCTAAAAAAAAAACCTGTTTATAAAGATTTCTGCAACGCTGTCATTCTAGCGTTCTTTGGATTTGTTTATTTTGTTGAAACCAAGTAAAATAATATAACGACAACTCCTTTTGGGTTTTTAAAGTTAAAATTTTCTCAAACCTTTACAGAATAAAAGCATACAATTTATTGGTTACCCGATACTTTCTAGTCAAGTAATATAATTATTAAATACGTTTTAATGAAATACAACTTAGCTCATGTTGCTTCGCAAACCTTGTTTCGAAGTTTAGTTGAGAGAGTCTATATCACCAACACAATGCTTAAGCACGGATAATAATAAAGATTATTTTACCTAAAACCTTTGATAAGCAGGGCTTTCATCATCAAATCTATGCTAACATGATGTTCAGTATGATTTTCCTAAAAAATAATCAAAGCATTTTACTGGCTAACTTACTTTTCGAAAAAAAAGCGAAACGAAATTAATCGTATTGTTGTAACACGCCAACAAAATGTTATTTTTCCTATCAAGTCGCTCATTTACAAAATAAACTCAAAATTTCAATGTTAGTAACTACTGACGTTAATTTTACATACAAAAATGTTTTATTTGTTTGTTGTTCTTTTACATCAAGACTAACATCGCTGTCAACTTTAAACGGTACAATCGATTTACGACGTCCAACAAATCCAGAGAAACTTTATACTGTATAATAAAATTTGAATACAATAATTTAATAATAGATCAAATTTCGAAATGTGAAACTTTCAAGAGCAATGTACCGATTACTTTAGAAATGCTTCAAAGTAGTAACTCAATAAGTTTTTCGAAAATCGCTCATCAAAGTCCGCATTGCTTTCTCTCCCATTATAACAATTCGCCATTTAATCCATTGTGCACGCCAATTGTTTTGCAATTGTATGGTTTTCCTGTTTCGAAAAGGGGGAGGGATTCGAGCATTAGATTTCGAGAGAGTTGAGCAACTTTTAACGTGAAACTTTACTGCACCGTTGCAGAAATGGGCGGTGAAGCCTAACACACACACACGGTTAGCACTTGCCACCATCGAAACGGTGGCAAACAAATGGTCGTTCACTTTCCGATAAGTTCCCCGCGTGTTTGCTCTTCATAAATCATCGGTGGCCAGTGCTTGGGCGAGGCAGCAAACACCGCCTCCTCTTCTTCCTCTTCGATTCCAACCCCTTTCAAGAAAAAAAGAGCAAAGAAACATTGCTACTAGATGCTTTGACTTGGAGCAAAGAAATTCCGAACGTGATCGGCCTAAGCTCGGTGGCCATTCTTTAACTTCGTGGTCTTTTATTTTGTTTTTTCTTTCTTTTTTGTTGTTGTTAGTTTCACCTTTGAAGTTTAGAGCTTAAAAGAATTTGTGTGTCGTACAACAACGTCTACAAACGACTAAAACGTTCACATTTAATTACTGAATATGTTAAAAAAGCGATATTTAAAATTCTCCGCTATTATTTGCAAAACATGAGTTATAGAGAGGTTTAGGTCAAATCACCGACAATCAAAATACCAACAGTTTAATTTACCGACAGTTTAAACTACCAACTGTTTAAAATACCGACAGTTTAAAATACAGATAGTTTAAAATACCGACAGTTTAAAATACCGACTGTTCAAAATACCGATAGTTCAGAATTTTAACGTTAATGCCACCAATCAAAAACCAGCCTATCCTTCTTCATCAAATCTAACCTAATCTAACCTCACCTAATATTAAATGACTAAATGAGACTACCGTTAGATGGTAGAATGGTATTTTGATTTGTCCGTTTTATAAACTGTTAGTATTTTAAATTGTCGGTATTTTAAACTGTCAATGTATTGAACTGTCGTTGTTTTGAACTGTCGTTGTTTTGAACTGTCGTTGTTTTGAACTGTCGGTATTTTGATTGTCAGTGTTATGATTGCCAGTATAACGACCGGGACCGGTTATAGAATAATGACCCGTGAAAGCTTAAAAGAAAGTATTCTAGCTAAATAAATTCGGATAAATTACATTACCGATAAGTTCGGAAAAAATACATTACTTTATCCGAACTTATCGGATAGACTACAAATTAGTTTTTGACCATCTGTATTATACAGTAATTTTTCATAATTTATGTTTTATTTTGATGTTTGTCTTGTATTTGTAGTAATATTCCTTTTGAAATGCAATATAAACTATTATTACTATTACCGACGCGTTAACAAACTAATATTTAAAACATGTGTTAATAGTCAGCGAGTGTTCTACTGAGTTACAAGAACCGTAAAAATCGCAAAAAAGTCTGAAATCGGAAAGAAAAAAAGATAAGTCGTTATGAACAGATTTAAACGTGTCAAGTCGTGAAAAGGATCGAATTGAATAAATGGATCTTTCGGGTAATCTAGCTTCCCCACTTAAAAACAGACCCTAATGAACTCTCTCTTTTTTATTATTTTTTTTTCTTCTTCCCTTTTTAGAAAGATTCCAATATTAGGCACAAAAAAATTAAATGACTTTTCACGATATCCTCCCATTTCATTAGCAGAAATCCTCCGTGGGGGAAGTTAATCATTGTCATTGCTCTTCTTTTGATAAGGGACCAACCGGACAGTGAATGCAAATTAAAAACCCAGATTTATGACTTCGCACACCCAGATGGGTAAGAATGAGAAAAAAAAACGTGTGACCAAAAAAAAAAATTTTTTTCCCTTTGGTGAATTTGACGGAAACGAAAGTGGGAAAGAAATAAAGAAAAAAATAGTCACGAGTGACAAAAAAAAGAGGTACAAAAAATTTTCAATTTTCCTTTTTAGCAAAAGTAAACTGTGTCGACAGCGAGAAGACGAAGAAGAAAAAACGGCAAAGATAGAAAGAGAAATTCTTTGTCATATAAAGAAAAGAAAGGGGTGGGAGTAGGAATGGGGAAGAGGGAGGGGGAATTGTTTACAATCACGCCAAATGCCGCACTAGGCTACGAAGATAAAAGGCCCGTAAAATATTCAGTAGCGATAGCGAGTGTAAACAAAATGCCGAAAAGTGTGTGTTGTCGAAATAAAAACAAAAATCCCAAACTCAAGTCCTTGAATTCCATTGGCTGATTAACACACTGAAGAGTGGAATGAATTTTCGGTCGCACAAACTGCTTTCCTTTTTTCGGAATGAGTTACGACAAGCCTCAAGGTTGCATTAGCGTCAAGCTCCCTCGAACCCAGTTGCATGTGAAATTGGGAAACACGTAATTGCAGCTACGTACTGCCGCTGCCACTACGTGTGTCTGTGCGTCCTTATTTTGGTGTCGCTGCAGTCGTGTGATAACCATGCAAGAACAATTCGATCGTTTGGGAAAAAGAAAACACTTAAAAGTTGCAAATTATACATTAAACTCGCTAGAACATCAACAATGCAATTCATTCAAGCTTCCGCGTCAATGTGATACATTTTACAAACGAGCACTTCCCTATTCTTAATTTAGTTGAATGCGAGAAAAAAAAAGGATCAAATAAAAGGTGTACTGAAAATCACGCGGATGAACACCCGTCACTGGAATCAGAGAAACGCAAAACATACAATGTAGTAAAACGTTTTTTACAAAATTTAGTTTTATTGAGGCCTCCCGGTATGAAATTTTAGGTATAAAAACTCAGGCTATTTGTTGACAATTGTAACGTTAGTTTTTTCTCTAACCAATGAAAACCGCTTAGAAAGAAGCAGCCGTCACACTTGTTCAAAAGTGAGTTTATAAGTTTAATGGCAGCATTCTACTGAATGAAAAACATAAAAAAACATTAAAATGCTCGAGTTACTACACCTAAAATTCCGTGTGTCAGGAAAGCTTCAAAAACTTCTTAGTACATTGTTTGGTGTACACTGTACACTGTTTTGCTTTGCATTGCTTTTAATGTTGAAAAGCTCAATCGGTGTCTTACAATTCATGGGCCTGGTGTAAAAGGGTGTGAAGTAACATTTTTACAATTTCTGAACTCGTCTTGTAGTCTATGGGATACTTTACACTTTTTGCACTAATATCTTAACACATATCGTTGTTTTGTTCAAAATCATGTGTTTGAAAGGTAGAATTACACACTCGAAAATGCTTTTAGGTCATTTTTGACAAAAATGTTACTTAACACTTTTACATCAGGTCTTTTAATTGGTAGATATCTCGCCAGTGCTCCTAGTTTAAAATGATAATTAATTATAAACACAAGTTAGTAAAAAATACTTGGTTTGAAAAAAGTTCCAATACAAGCATAAAATTAATTAATTAAAAAACTCTTACTAGGGCAAGTTTCATTATGATAAAAATATTTTATTTAATTAGAACTACAATACATCTTCGTGTAACCGTTTAATAAATTCAGTATTTTTTTTACTATTGCCTACAATTAAGATATGACATTTGTTTTTTTTACAAAGATTACGTTCTTCGCAAACCTTCTTTCACATAAATCTAAAATCGCATAGGCTGTTTAAATTCCACCATAGCTTGAATACCTTACTAATCATAGTAATTCATATGAGGTACAAAAAAATAGACCAATTCCAGAAAGAAGCAGTTTCTTTGTTCGAGGTTTGTTTAAAAAGATTCGGTTTTTGCTTGTTTATTTTTTCTCCCATTTCATTCGCTCCTTAGAGCACACGCATCTGTTCGGTTTTGCTAAGTTAGGAGCAGACTTTATCACACACAGAAAACAACACAGCTACAACTTGGTGTAATCTCGTTTTGGGCTAAATGGAGCATGCGTGTTTTCTTCCAAGTATAGCTCCCATTTTCCCCTGCTATAATAACTACGGCGAGCAGATTAGGTTGGATTAATAAGATGTTAACATCATGATTTTGAGTGACGATAATGTTGTTCGGTGATACTGGCGATGCCGTTATTTGGAATGTTTCTTCGTTTTATAGCCGCTTATGAGTTTCCCTCGAGACACTAATAGATGTATTAAGGCGTTTTCATGAAGGAAATCATTTCTTGACAGTTGCAGAAGAACCAGCTCTTGCTCTATTATACAAATAACAGTTTAGAAATGCCTCGCAGACATACAGTAGAAAATGGTAACTAAACTTCCAACCAGCAGCTGATTATCTTAATTATCATCACGCTTTTTATTTATATTTTTAGTCTTATTTTTGCAAGGTTAAGGTAGCAGTTCCAACTTTAAAACTGGTCAAAAGTTGACGGCTGAGAAATTTTAATACTCGTAAAGATGAACGATAAACTAAAACGTATTAAATTTCCAAGCCGAGTCAACAAGCAAATGTTTCAACTATTAACCCAACCCTTGTTAAGTAGTTTATCAAAACAAACTCATATACACTGCTTAAAGTGGTTTTCAAGTTTCAGGTTTCCTGAGCAAGACGATATAATCCGTATAATAATCTGAGACAAAAAACAAAACATAACTTGATAACATCATAAGAATGAGTTGAAAAATAAGCTTATCCACCAATAGTGCTGAGTTTCAAGAGGTTACTCAAAAGTGGTCAACAAGACGACGAAGTGCTCGTACACTATTCGCACCAAACAACTCCCTTTTGGAGAGCTTTCATACTTCAGAATTTCGACTCAAATGAAGGATTGTTGATCTTACTTAGTACATGAATAAATTTAGTGACGTTTCACGCAAAAGCGAAAAACGATGAATAATTTATTTTTGAGATCGGTTACCATGACGATCATATAATCAAGGTGCCTTTGAATACATGGTAAAAAATATCATATGGAACTTTATTTATTTTTTCGGTTTTCCATTTGGGTTAGTTGTGAATTTTTTTTAAAGATGCATTATTTTTTAAAGTGCTCATGTTTTGTGGTTAGTGAAAAATATAATGTCTTTCTCTTTTTATTTGTTTCTTATAATTTGTTCCATACAAGCAGATTTGTGAAAACTTTGCAATCCAAATTGCTTTAAAAACTTATTAAAAATGCCAGTAAAATACTGAATGTAGAGTTAAATTGAAAATCGTGTAAAAAATACGATTACAGGTACACTAAAATTTTCATCACTTCTTGTCATTTATTTGAAAAGGAACAGCAGATGTTGTTGCTGTTGTTGTGTTAGCTCGACAAAAGAGACCAATTGTTTTCGCAGAACGACCCTAACAGAAAGTACTTCAAAGGTCCATTATCGGGAAAGCTTTAGTTATATGAATTACTGCGAGGCTTGCCTCGCCCAATGGGAAGTTCATGTCCCTCAATTGTGTTCGAACGCGTCGTCGTCAATTCCAGAATGAACTCGTTGCAAGAGGCAAAGTCCCTATTGGCAATCAGGGAAGCAGCTTCAACGTATTCGTGAACAAATAGAATGTCCCTAGACGACGGCAGCCGAATTGTCGATTTCCTCTCTCGTAGCCGAAGTTGGCTGTGCACAGAACGACGGCACAGGGCGATCAGCCGTGACCGATAGAAAGTCCTACTGCCAACAAATTCTCATTCAATGCATTGGAAAAGCAAAAGCGTTCGGTACACACAAACACACACAACACAACACACACACACAAACACACACCACACTCATATCCACACGCACAGTGGCAGCAGCAGCAGCAGAAGTGCGATATCGAAACCAGGCACGTATCCTTGGGAATAAAAGCCACACGAGTTTCCTACAACAACTGGACGATATTCCTATAAAAAATAAAAAAAAACACGAAACAACAAAACCAATCGTTCTGAATTTCTACTTGTTTGCATTCGAAATGTCTTTATTCAAAATTTAATGGTGTAAGCTTGATTGTGTTATTATCGCCAAAATGAAATAACTGGAAAAAAAATGAACACTGTGTTCATTGTTGATCATGACCATATTTCGGTTTCCATTGAAAAAAATATTCGTTTTTAGCTGATAACAAGAAGATTCAAAACATTTAATGAGTTTCAAATTTCTCAGAAATTTGAATGGAAAAGGAACAGTTTCAAGTTACACAAAATTTAATTGCAAAATGGTTTCATCGTATCCCGTGTTCGTGGTCGATTTGCTCGTTTTACTCGTAGTAACAAGCAGAACAGTATTTCAATCTGCACAATTTGATTTTTGGATTATTTTATATGTTACCGATAATGTTTATAATCCAGGCATTGTATAGAATACCTAGCCTCTTATGGCATATTACGACATAGGTTAGTATGACATATGACGTAGTATGGCATGGGTTAGGGCGTTCATTTGGTATGGTAACATACATAAACACAACTGTTTATATAGAAGCATCATGTAACTTAATGTTGTAATTCGGAAAAAAACAAAGAAATCCCCGCTCACGATCACGCTTTACTGCATTACATCGGTGTATACGAAAAGCCTATTCAATAAACGCTTTGGGCAAAATTGACTAGAATCATTACACAAATTTGTTACACGTTGGTTTTACGAATTATTCTAAAACTAGACGGTAACCCGTGCTCTAGCACGGGCTGTTTGCTTGTATGAAATGATAGCTATGGTTTAATAAAATCATTGGCTACTACATAGCATGACGACTTCTTTAGAATGCTTCATGACCATCACGTTATACATGACCATCACATGATTTAACATGACTACTTGGCATACTGCCAGTCTTATGCCAATACATCTGGATAAATATTAATATTAACTGGAACTTAACCCCCGTGGTTGGTATGGTAAGCACAGAATTTACCAAGTTTAATAAGATTGCTTACAACATTTAACTTATTTATGCAGTTCATTGTTGTAATTTAAATTTGCCTCACGTTATGTATTTCAATGTTGTAAATTAAATTAATTTTTTTTACGGTTATGTATATCATTGTTGACTAACATGACGATGACCGTGACTAGCATGTAATCTGTGAATAGCGCTGACGCAACTTAATAAACTTAGTTAAATGTTTAATATTGTTTAAAACATTATTTGAACGATATTTTTTTTTCATTTAAATGTATCATGATTGGTTGTAGTTAAATGAGTAGCTAAATCATTATTTCATTGAAAATATGACAATTGTTAACTATTTTGCACATAAGCTATAAACTTCCATGACGTTGCATATTGGCATTAGTGATATTACTTAAACCACCTAGGGTAACTACTGAATAAATTGTACTATACTACTACTGACACGTTCCAAGAAATAAGTTACTCATTCCATTACTCAAAACTCACATTTACTCGACATCGCTGAATCACTGATTACGCTCTGTTTTGTAAATATCTAGAATCCCTAGTGGGTTGTTTCATTCTGTTATAAAATACTTGATTATCATCATTTATTGAAAAAATAAAATTAAAAGGCCTGGTGTAAAAGGATGTTAAGTGACTTTTTGTTAAAAATTACCTAAAAGCATTTTCGAATGTGTTAGCTATAATTTTACTTTTCTAATGCATAATTTTGAGCAATACTACAACATGTGCAAGAAATGGGAAGTAACTCATAGCAAAGCAAGTTCAAATCATTGAACGCATTTTTCTCAAAATTATAAAAATGCTACTTAACACCCTTTTACACAAGGCCCTTTAATTTTGTTATATGTTTTGCCCAATATCTACGTTATCATTGCAATTTTCTGTTTCAATATTCATTGGTAACTGTTTTCCGTATGTGTGCTTTTTGTCTTACTTCACAACCCCGTGTGACGAATGTAGTATAACACAACTACTCCGAGGATTTATTGCACTCAAACCACTACCGTGCACACTACTTGTAAAATACAGTGTCCTATTGTTGCTAATTTTACAAAGCATTAAAAAATTACAGAAAGTTCACTCTCAAAACTTTACACAATAAACCTTTTCAATGTTTATCCACCCAAATACAGTATTAAGCAAACGTAATAAGAAATTTTTTCAACATAAAAAAACAAAAACAAAACAAAACATTAAATCTGTGGAACCCGTTGAAGATACTTTGTAACGTGTCATTTGCAATAGTATGCTATAAACTGCGTTTTATATAAGTTGATGATATACCAACTGCATCATGGGTGATTTCAACTTGGCTTTCAATACCAACTCTAGTAGTGTCAAGGACTTTTGTAGTATTATGAATGCACTTAAATGCACACCAAGAATTAATTTTCCTACGAGAATTACAAATACAAGTGCTTCTATTTTAGATCAATGTTTTTTAACTGAGACACTATCTTCTACACCACCGTCCTTTTCAACGATTCCTGGTCTTGATCACCAATCAAT